>PVLA01014992.1:0-27604 GCA_004027455.1 Hydrochoerus hydrochaeris | reverse complement strand
CTTCCAAGCCTCTGCTCCTGGTGCCAAGCTCTTCCATTTCCTCAGTGACGGCCACTTCCCAGGGTGCAGGTAGACCAGGGGCCAGGGTTGGAATGGATTCTGTCATCAGCCAGCTGATAGACCTACGTCCCCAGTGACTCGCTCTCACCAATGGGTGAAGGACCTTTTATTTTTCATTTAATTAAATATCTAATATCTTTATTCGTTTCTAACATAAGTGCTTAGTACTGCTAATTTCCCAGTATGCCTCGCTTTGGCTGCACAGCGTAGATTTTCATATGTTGTGTTTTCATTTGTGTTTAGTTCAGACACGTTCTAATCTGTCATGATTTCTGTAACTTTGAGGATTTTCAAGATCTTTATGCATTATGGTGTCTTATGTCACTTTGTTACAGTCAAGGGACATATTTTATACGATTTAAATCTTCTTAAATTCATTGAGACTTTATAACCCTGAATCTGGTCTACTTTGGTCTGTGTTCCAAGTGTACTTGAGAAAGTTGCGTATTTGGCTCTGTTAGGTGAATCTTTCTATAAAATGTTAATTAGATCCAATTGGTTGATAGCAATTTTATACCTTTAGTGACTGGGGGGTGGGTTTCTTTGTTCTATCAACTATTGCCAGAGAAATGTTGAAATCAGCAATGACAGCTGTGGATTGGTTTTTTTAAAAAAGGATCCAAAATGAAAATAAAGATCTTTTCTGTTTATCTAGCTATTTATCATTTCTAGCATTTTTTATTCCCTTGTATGGATCCAAGTTTCCTTTGAGCACTTTCCTTCTAATGGAAGGCCTTCTTTTATTATTATTTTTTTTAATTTTAAAGCTCTGGTATACTGCTGATGAATTCACTTAGCTTTATGTTCGTCTGTTTGCCTTCATGTCTGAAAGATATTTTTGCTGGGTATAGAATGAGAATCAAAGCTCTTTCTTTCTTTCTTTCTTTCTTTCTTTCTTTTCTTTCTCCTTTCTCCTTTCTCCTTCCTTCCTTCCTTCCTTCCTTCCTTCCTTCCTTCCTTCCTTCCTTCCTTCCAAGAGTTAAAGACATTGTTCCATGGATATCTTATTTAATTAGCTTCTGAGAAAGAATCTAGGGTAATTTTTGTCTTTGTTACTGTCTAGATACAAGTTTTCCTCCCAAATGGAAAAAGGTTTCTTATTGCTTTTATTTTAGAATTTGATTATGCTGTGACTGGGCATCATTTTCTTGCCTGGATTCTCTGGAACTTCTTGAATGCTCAAGGTTATCGTTTACATATATTTTCTCTGTTTTTTTTTTTTCATTTTGAGAAAAGACCCTTCCATGTCTCTGTGCACAGCTGTCTCTGCCTTCTTGATCATAGATAGTATAGTTATCATGGTTATTTTAATATTTGTGGCAGCTTTGTAATTTGTGTCATTTTGGGATTTATTTTCATCAGTTGATTTTTCTACTGATTAAGGTTCCTTTGTTCCTACCTTATTGCATGACTGGCAATTCCTCACCACTAAAAAACCCATATTTACACATTGCAAATTTTCTATCATTGGGTTTTCAATTATGTTGTGTTTATTAAATGTCATTGAGTTTTGTTCTTGCATGTAGTTTCGTTAGAGAAGTCGCTTGATCCTTTCAGTGATTACTTTTAAGATTTACTAAGACAAGTTCTGTTTAACCTCACTCTGTTCTCCCTGATGTCAATATCTTCCAGAACCATGATCCATTGATCAAAACTAAGAAATGAAAATTGGTGAAATTCCATTGATCCAACTACAAACTGTTCAGACTTCCAGAATTTTCCCACTAATGTCCTTATCTCTTCAAAGGTCTCGCAATGCATTTAGCTATCATATCTGACTGAAGACTTCAGTCTTCTCTAATCTGTGACAGTTTGTTTTGTCTTCCATGACTTTTCAGAAAACACTGGTCAAGTGCTTTTGTAGACTGTCTCTGACTTTAGGTCTGGCATGTAATTAGACTGGGGTTATGACTTATGCAAAAAATACCATGGAGGCAAAACGCCTTCTTCTCACTTTGTATCAGAGGACTCATGGTCTCACCGTGACCTGTCATAATGCAACAAGGAGATGTGAGCTGTGTCTCTTGGTTCAGGTGATGTTTCTGGCTTTTCTACTGTAGAGTTACATAATGAACAGAGCTAGGAAATATAAGCATGTATACTAACCTATACATGGCAATCAGTGTTTAGGCTGTGTATCTATCCGTATCTGTGTCTAGTAAAATATCCATGCAGTCATACTGTCATTGAGAGCTGATCTAGCACCACATCTAACCTTCCCCGGGCTTATTTGCAATTTACCTTAATTGTAATTTACTTGTGTGTTATTTACCTATTTGTTCAGCCCTAGCATACACATCCTCTCAGAACTGCTAACTCATACCCCATGAGAAACAAGTCTCTCTCCTGGAGTAGCGTGTGTTTTTTGTCCCTTTTGTCTTTACCGTAACCCCCTGGAGTACTATTTTCTGAAGTTTTGCAGTCAGTACCTCTCTCCACCAGCCCTTTCTGTGGGGTTTGACTGTAGGCTCATAATTCAGTGACTGTCATTTGTCACAGATCTGCCTTGCATCCCAGGTTCACTAGCATCTTGTTGCTGTTGTTATTTTTAACTTGAGTCCAGTAAGTTTACTCTTTGTGGCTTATGGTTCTACTGATTTTGAGAGCTAGATAGATCCACTGTCACAGTGGAGCCTTACAGAATGTTTCTATCACCCTATTTCCCTGTGGGGGCCCCTGTGGTCAGCTGCTTCCTCCCCATTGCAACCACCAGCTTCCACAGATCTGTTCTCCTGCCCTACACTTTTACATTTTGCAGAATGGACTCACACAACATGTGACTGGTCTGATTTTTTTTTTTTTTGTACCAGGGATTGAACTCATGACCTTGCACTTGCAAAGCAGGCGCTTATGCTGCTGAGCTAAATCCCCGGCCCTGGTCTGAATTTTTTTACTCATAAAAAGTACATTGAAGAATGGTTCTCATTGTTACATGCATTGTTATGGCCGAGTAGTATTCTTTTGTCTGACTGTAGCACAATTTAACTGCTTACCTATTGAGGTACATCGTGATTGTTGTGGGATGGCTTGTTATTCTTTGAATGATGTCTTTTGAACAATACATTGTGTCAATTTTAATAGGACCAGCTTTTATGAAATGACCCCTATGGCTAGTGTTTTTGTGATATATTATTAAACAATCTTTGCCCCAAGGTTATGAAGATTAATTTCTTGTGGTATTTTTCCTGAAGTTTTGTTGTTAATCCTACATATTAGATCTATGATCATTCTGGAATTGGTAGTGTGTCATGTAAGAGACCAGGATTCCTTTGTTTCACCATGTGGGTATCCGTTAAACCCAGCACTCCCCTTGGGAAGACCCTCCTTCTCTTCACTGTGTGGCACAGCCAACTCTGTCATCAATCAGATGGCCATATGTGGGCAGACCTGTTTTGAGAATCCATATTATGGCCCTTAGCTTTTTAGCCTATTATTGTATCAACTGACCCTGTGTCCATTACTAAAGCTCTAGCATGGGTCTCGACATCGTATAAGTCCCTCAGACTTGTTCTTCTTCCTCATGATTGCCTAGACTATTCTCAGCCCTTTGCTTTTCTATCCAAAGTTTGGAATTAGCTTTTCAATTTCAGCTGCTATAAAATCAACAGCTGGAAGACTTTAAGTAGAATTACAATAACTCTACAGATCCATTTTGGCATACCGAGCCTTCCAATCCATCAATATAATATATCTCCGGTGTATTAGTCAGCTTTCCGTTACTGAGACAAGATATCTAACAGCACCATGTAAAGTAGGAGAGGTTTATCTTAGTTCAGTGTTTTAGAGGGCTCAGTCCAGTGTCAGCTGGCTCCAAGGCAGAAACAACATGGCAGAAAACCAGCATGGAAGGAAGCCACCAAGCGTATGGAAGCCAGAAGTAGAGAGCGCAGAAGAGCCAGGGTGGAAAGGTTTGGGCACCTCATGGCCCGTGACCCACCTGAAATGTGCTGTACTCATCTACTAGGAGTCCCTCAAGCCAAGCCAACTGACAATCAAGATTAACCATGTTACAGGGAAGTTTGTAATGACACCAAAAGCACGAAAGATTTTGTTACATTCTTCTTTCAGGACACAGAATCTACTCACCCTTATGTGCACAACCATGAGGAGCCTTTCAAGGACTGGTTCTCTCAGTGAGCATCTGCTCCGGGTAAACTGAGGCCTCTGCTCAAGGATGAGGAGTGCTGGTCATTATGGAGCCCTCCCAACAGCTTCCCTGCCTACTCTTTGACGGGTGCTTTACAATGTTGAAAAAATAACAGGCAAACGTTAATCATATTTTACTAATGGCAGATACAATGAATGAAAATAAAATATTTCAAAACAACATACTAGAAATTATGGGCATTGAATAGCAGTGAGAAACATTAACTGAAATAATATTATTTCATCTTTTTTAAAATATGAGATCTTAAAAATCTAAGTGCATCAGTGATGTCATTATTGAGTCACTGGCGTATTTTTGTGTGAATTTTTTCCAGCAACTGTAAAAAGCTCTTTTTGACTAGGCGCTAGTTGGAGAAATGTTGAGGAGATATTTTTAAGCTAAGTCCAAATATTTTCTTTTTGACTTTCATCTTCAAATCAAATCTCTTGTTCAATAACTTTGAGCAGCTCTTTTTAAAAATCGTTTGGTTTTTTGGCAGGGACTGCAGTCATTTTATTGTCAACAAACTGTAGTTTCTGTTTCCAAAAAATCTCCCAGCATTTGGGGTTACTTCCATCTTCTGTGGTTTCATTGTACGTACATGGAGATTGTACTACTGAGTTACCTGTATAAATTTTTCTACTGACATGTTTATATTCCCTTTGTACAAAACGCCTTCAGACCAGGGTTACAAGTTATTCTTGAGACGGGAGCATTACTTTGTAAGTTGTCACTTCCTTCCTCCTTTAGAAGACTGAAGACTTTTGAGTGAGTGTGAAGTTTAGTGCAGACTGTAAGTTTCTGGATAGGTCCCAAAATGCACTGGTTCGGATTGTTAACACATTGTTAACATGGTAGCATCAAAAATCTGGACTACAGTAAAAGACCTGTGACAGACAATAAGTTCTGCTCCATCTGCTGTCCCTTCCTGGCTGTTCTACCTGGGACCTCAGGCCCAGCTGTCATTTTAGCTTGGAGCAGAGAGCAGACAGAGCTGTGAGGGTTGCACCTCCAGGACCCTTAGAAATCTCAGCGCAGTGCTGTGGGGCCCCTTCGCCTGGACCTGCATATGTGCTAAAGGACACATAGACACAGGGAACTTGGGGATTTCTCTCTGGCAAATGACAAGGAAGAGAAGAACCTGGGACAGAAGGAAGCTGTGCCTTATTGGACCAGAGCCAGGCCTAAGACACTGTCCTGGCAGGTGCCCACGAGGCCACCAGAAAGCTCCACTGGCTGTGCTGGCCCAAGGACCCAGATGCAGCTCTGGGGAACCAGCTCCACCGCTGCAGCCTAACAGCTGCCCTGCTGGAGCAGCGTCTCTGGCTCTGTGCCTTGGTTCCTGGCTTCTGCCCCAGCCACCTGGCTGCCTGTCATGTCCCCTTTCCCTCTTGGCTTCTTCTCCCTCATGGCCTCCTCCAGTGCTATTCACCTTCAAGAGACAGTTGTTGTGTTGACCACTGAGGTCTCATGGGCCACTCTCTGCCTACAATCCAGACTCTAGTTTTATACTGTGTAGAAAAAAAAATTCATTATAGAACTTTTATAGAGATCACTTCTATGGTTTTCCACATTTTAATGGCCACATTTCCAGCCTTCCTGGCATCTTTCTGTTTTGATGTTTATTTGGTACAAGGCACTGCGGCAGAAATGAGCCAGGGCAGGCTCAGGGGGTCTGGGACCTCGGCCAGCTTGCTCACTTGTTTGCTGAGTGACCTTGGATAAATCTCTCCCTTCCCTGAGACCTCATTTCCATATCTATGAGTTGAACGGGTGAGTTCAAACCAGAGATCTCAAGACATTTTTGATAGTGCAACCCTAACCATAAAAAAGTGGCACATACATCTGTAATATGTGCATAGTTCACTATAAACTATGTAAATCTTCTGCACTATCACTAGATAAATATGCAAAATAAGAAATATAAAAGAAAATTGCATAATTTAAAGGCATATTTCTTTTTGTTGCACATAGCAATTTTTCTTTCTTGCACTATTTTATTACGTGTGATTTGTGTGTGACTAACAAAAATAGTACGAGAGAAAACAGTGTGCTTTGTTATTCTTTGAAGTGTTGCTTCAGTGTGCTTTGAAAAAGACCTATTTAGAAGTCTGGGTCTAGTTTAGTTTTTTAATTGACACGTAATGTACATATTTATGGGATACAGTTAGTTTAGTTTATTTTTAACAGCTGTCAAAACTGATCCAAAGGGAAGAAATGTACCATGGGCTGCATGTATTATATCACGGAACTCACTCTCATCCCCATTCACCAATTAAGGCTTTTGATTGAAATTAAGCTAAGAATCGTCTGCCTTCCTTTATGTCAGTCAGTAGCGTTTACAAGCTAATTGGAAAGCATCACATTTATGTATTTGCAACAAAGAGACTCAGAATCCGCTGACACTCTTCATTTGGAAAAATTTCAAACAGGTTAGAAAAATCTATTTTAACTTGTTTGGTTAAGCAGATGCATTTTTTATAGTTGACATTGCCTGTTTTTAACAACAGAAATAACATTTATGAAACACTCTCTCCAAAACATGAATCCCTTCAAAAAAGCCATGATGTTAAAATGAATCACCTGCTTTACCTTGAGCCAAACTGAGTTCATTTCTTTGGTGAACAACAACAAAAATGTGTGTGTAATGCAAACAATACAAAATATTAGCAAAAATTTATTCAGCAAAGTAACATATGACAAACTTCCAACCACCACTTGTCATCATTGAAAGGTCAGCAGATTAGGCATGCTAGTCTTTTTGTGCAAAAAAAATGTATAATTCATCTCTAAATATGATGGCTCCTTTAAGAACTCTGCCACATGATAAGCAGAAAACACCGCTGTGGTTCAAACAATTGTCATGGTCTTTCCTGATTACAAATTATGTACTTGTTTCACTATCTATTAAACTCTTTTTTGAAAGCTAACAATATCAATGCATTTTGCTGCATTTTCTGTGCTTCTGGATTTTCAGGCTACTTCAAAAAACCCCATGGGGAATTAGTTTTCCACATGTCATCATCTCCTTTCATCACAGAGCAGCCTCCCATTTGATGATTATACTCAACCTTCCCCATAAGTGGTGTTTTTCTTAAAGGAGTAATTTACTGTTTTAAAAAATTGTAGCACCTATCATCTTGGTCTTTAGTGGCTCACGGGAATGCGTTCCTTCGTGTGTTTCATTATTGAAGCATAAGCCAAAAAAAAAAAAAAAAGCAACCCTGTTAGGAACACTGATACTCCTGTTTAACAAAGCTCCTGCAGTGTGGAATCTATTCCTGTGCTTATTTCTCCACATTTTCAGCAATATTTTCACTGCATCTTCCAATGGGTTTGCCATGTTGTTACCAACTGCCTGGACTTCAGTCTCTACAAGATGGGTGTGTGTATGTGGGGTGTGTGTGTGTGTGTGTGTGTGTGTGTGTGTGGTTGTTGGTTACTTTTCTCTCATTGCCCAGACAAAATACCCAATACTCAAAATTAAAGAAGGAAAGGTTTATTTAACTCATACTCAGCTGGCTCCAAGGCAGAGTGGCATGGTGCAGGGGTAACAGTTCATGGTGGCAGAAGACAGCAAAAGCAACAAGAGTGAAAAGTGGAGGAGAGATAGTAAGCTTCTTTCCCGTTTTACTTGTCCCACGGTGAGTATGGCACTCACATCCATAATCCTAGCATTGGACATGAATCAATCACAAACTCTAGAAACCCACCCCCATGACTGCATGAGGCTTTAGGGAGACATCTAGACACAGACCATAACAGTGCGTGTGTGTGTGCGTATGCATGTGTGTGTGTTAGATAAGAGTCTTGTGACAGGGTCAAGGATATAGCTCAGCGGCACAAGTGCCTGCCTGGCAAGCACAAGGTCCTGAGTTCAATTCCTAGCACCAAAAATGAAACAAGACAAGAGTCATGTGACATTAGTTGAAAAGGGACTGAACTGGCCTCTTGGCAACCACCTGCCACCCATCACCCCCAGCAAAGCCAAGCAATGACCAAAGCCTCCAGGGAAAGGAAGGTTGCCATCTTGTTCCCTGGCTGGAAAGGTGCCATGCAGTGAGCTTGCTGACATGGTTCTCACCTGTTTGAGCACAGGCACACAGAACTGATGCAGGATGCTCCTGGATTCTCATGCTTTCTGCTTCATAGGGAGGAACTCTTATTTTGAGTAGGAGAGGTATCAACACTGACTTTTGTTATTTGATTGTGTTTACATCACAAACTTTATCTTCAGTTGAGGTTTCTTGAAGAAACCTTGTTAAGTCACATATCCATTTATGAGGAGAGTTAATGTAGTTAAAGTTTGGCCATGTAACCTGGGAAGCCATTTAGCTAGGAACATGTGAGCTGCAACCATCACAGTAGATAGGGTTTATCAGCATTAGTTCAGTGGTTGAAAGAAGGCTTTCTGGGGATACAGAGGTGAAAGAACAGAGGAGCTTGTTTGGATATTCTAATATGAGACTTTTTGACTTGCCTGGGCTGCACTAAGTGAATAGAAACTGTCTCAGGACCCATATGAAATACACAATATAATTAATATAATAGACAACAAAACTTCCTTTGTAAATTTTAATTTTTTTGAGACAAGATCTCACTATGTGTCCAGGCTGGACTTCAACTCATTATGTAGCTCAGACAAGCCTTGAACTCATGATCTCCCTGCCTCAGCCTCCTGAGTGCTGGGATTATAGGTATGTAGCACCAGACCCAGCTCCCTTAAAAAAATAATTTTACTATATCATTAAAATGAATAATACAACAAGCGTGGGCCAAGAGCTGGACATGCCTAACAGATCAGTTTGAATTCCTGGCCACTCCTTTAAGATATATATATATATAATAAAATTATGTATAATTATAATTTTATATAATTACATAATAGAAACCCATCATGTGGGAATCTTTCTCATGAAGAGGATTTCTAGGTGTTTGTTTACTAAGGTTGCTGTAATGATATGTTACTGGCCACTCACGTCAATATATTCAGGTTTGTTTACATGCCACTGACCAAACCAAAGGAGGCCATTTATTTTTGGTGAAAAGAAAAATGACTTTGTTGAAAGCTAACTCTGAGGAGAAACCTCATTTGCTTTAAATCACCAGCTCACTGGATCCAGGTGTGCAAAGTCTTACCTAGTGCAGAAGAGAGACAATGCACATCTCCAAGTGGGCTTTATCTCTCCTGGACTCTGACCTCCCGGGACCAGCACGGCATATTCTGTTTATCTAGGCTGAAGGTGGGGGTGGTTGTGCCCTCAGCATGAGGAAATTTGGAGAAGTCCCTTCTAGTGCCAGTAACTACATATTCTGTTCATTCACCCGGGCTGAGGAGAGGAAAGAGTAGCATTTATGCTCTAGGCCAGAGAAAGTTCGACAAAGTCACTTGTCTCTGATGGGAAAATACTCTAACTTTTCAAGTTCCACTTTGCTATTCCTGTTACAAAAGTACCACACACTATGTAGCTGAAACAGTGGAACCTTATTGTCCCACAGTTCTGGAGCCTAGAAGTCCAAGACGAAGGTATGGGTAAGGTTGGCTTCTCTGAGGGCTGAGAGGACTCTGTCCCAAGCCTCTCCCCAACTCCCAGTACTTTGCTGACAATCTTTGACTTGTAGAAGCATCACTCATGTATACCTTTATCTTTACATGATTTTCACCTTGAATAGGTGTCTCTGTGCCCTAATTTCCCCTTTTTATAAAGGCGCAGTTTTTATTTGTGGTGAAAAAAATTATGATGAGAACACTTTTCACAAGGTTTAATTTTTTACAAGGTTAAAATTTCCAGTACATGAGACATAACTTTATACCTGCTAAACACAAATTCATGTTTTTAATAAGAATCCCAGGTGATTACGAAGACTTGAGAACCACAGAGCCATCTGAGGTAACACAGAATGTCCCCTCTCACTTCAAATATGTAGAAATAGTGAATAAAAGAAAACTACACATTTGGATATGTAGCCAAGTTCTTAAGCAATGAAAGAAAAATCATCACATGCCCAAAACTGAGAAATCAAAGCCAAGATGCCGAGCCATTGGCTTACACTGGAGCAGCCCAAAGAGGATTGGACAGGTGTTCAGAACAAAAGGAAGGAGCTGGGGCCCAGCTGCCCAGGGGTCCAGGAAAAAGGTGACAGCTCATTGCATGTGGAAAGCAGGTGAGCTGGGATAAACCTTTTGCACAGAGCCTGGAGAATTAAAAAAATGCTTTGTTAATGCCTAGAAAAATCAACCAAAGAGTTGCTTCAGTAAATTAAAATTTGACAATTAAAGAAACTAATGGTCATTCATCTTTGTTGTGTGAATTTACAGGGTCAAATGACTTTTTTAGTTGAAGTGCCTGTAATGAAAGAGGATTTGGGTTGCGTAAAATCTTCAGAAGAGCAGAGTTGAAATTTGATAAGGTTTGCCAGCAGGTGGTTTGACTACAGAACAGGCAGAGCAAGAATTCTGGGCAACTGAGGAGAAGAGTTCAAGGAGGTGAGGTGTTATGGTTTATGTGTAGATGTCCCCCTAAAGCCTCATGTGGTCATAGGTGGGGCTCTGCAGAGGTGGCTGGATCTAGAGTGTGTGATACTGGGGTTAAGGATGTGATTGATTGGGATTGATTCATGGCACGGTGCTAGGATTAAGGATACTTCATCCTGGATGTAATTGCTACCAACCTTAAGGCAGATAGGCCAGATAGAATATGAGGGACAAAAAGAGGGTTCCTGTTATCACTGCTTGTCACTTGCTGCTTCTTCACTATTCTGCTGCTTTATTGCCTTCTGCCCACCATGAACTGTTTTTCCCCTGCAATGTCTTAGACATTAGCCCTACAATGCCTTACACATGCCACCCTGCCTTAGAGCCAGCCAACCATGAACTGAAACCTCTACAAACTGTGAACTAGATAAACTTTTCCTCCTTTAATATTGGCATTTGGTATTTTGTCTCAGCAATGAAAAGTAACTAAGACATGGATTGCTATGAATTAAAAACTAGTGGTCAACTTAATGCCAGTGGAATTAAATCAGCATGGTGCTGAGCATAGATGTTTCACTGAGGAAAGTTAGCAGCATAAATAGAGACATGGAGAAGGAGAAGTGAGGTGTTGTGGGTTTCACTAAGTGTTTCTGTTTGAGCCGTTGGTTCTGGAGGAGCTCTGTTCCTTACCTCGAGCATCACTTCCTGGCCCTGGAGGGGAAGACGTGTGCTGCTTAATCTCCAGGACAAACTGGTCATGCTGGCTTCCTGGCATCTACTTGACTATGCTTATCCTCAGAGGAGCTTGGGCCCTCCATGTGGCTGAGGCTGACTGTGGTACTTTTCAGGGCAGCCCTGGTCTTTGTTTTGAGTGTGACTTCTTGGCTCCAGTGTAGAACCTCAACCTACCAGCACAGCTCCTTCACCCCACTGGCATAGACTTTCTTGCTTCCACCACTGATCTTTGGGTCTTCCCAGCACGGATCCATAAAACAGATTTGTGTGAGTCCTTCTTGTGAGCTCTAGACCTCCAATTGGACTCATGGGAGGCATTGTCATGGGCTCTAGGTTTTCATGTGGGACATTGCTGTGGGATCCAGGCCCTTGGCTGAATATTCTGTCTTTAGTGTTGTGGATAAACTTCCTGCACTTTCTTCTGTTAACTCTGGGTGACCATCATAGAATAATGTATAAATTCTGTGTCCTGATTCTAATTCTTCTCTGCACAACCCCTGCCTACAACATGGGTGTAAGAAGTAAAAGGAGAGAGAAAGAAAAACTTGCAGCAAAAACAAGCTTTATTTAAGATAAAAACCTGATAAGGGCCATTGGCTCCAACGTGCCAAAAGCAACATTCTCTGACACTCTCTCAGACTCTCTCTCTGACAAAGTTAAAGGGCCTGTTGGATCTTTGAATATGTGATCACTGGTCAGTTTTGTGTTTGTGCAAGGTCTCCTATTCAAGAAGCTGAATGTCTCTTGATCAGGATTGGTTTGTACAGTAAATATATTCAATGAGATTCATAATTATGGAGCACAGAAGAATGAAGATAAGGATTGCAACTCAGGGGGAAAATGTCCACTGGCTTTTCCCTTCAGTGTGAATGAATTACTAACAGAGTGAGGGGAGAAGGGTGCTGTTTTGGTTACTCTTTTCTCCTTAATGAGACAAAATACCTGATACCCAAAGTTAAGGAAGGGAATATTTATTTAGCTCATAGTATGTGGAGATGTCAGTCCATACTCAGCTGGTTCCAAGGCAGGGCACATGGCAGAGGAAGAGCAGTTCATGGCAGCAGAATACAGCAAAAGCATAAAGAACAAAAAGGGGAGGATCATGGAGAGAATACTCTTTCTGTCCCTTATATTGTATATAGGCTACCCACCCTAGGGTGAGTATAGCACTGACACCCATAATCCCAGCATTGGACCATGAATCAATCACAAATTCTAGAAGCCCCCCCCCATGGCTGCATGAGGCTTTGGAGGGACAGCCAGACACAAACCATAACATTCTTTCCCTGGCCTCTCAAAGACTCTTGCATACCCTTTAGGCAAAAGACATTTAGTACATTTCTAAGAGTTGTCAAAGTTCTAACAGTGTCAGTATTGCTGAAAAGCCCAAGTCCCGAGTCTCCTCCAAGATCTAAGGCAAACTTTTAGCTGTGAGCCTATGTACAAATGAAAGGAAAGTTAAATACTTCCAATATTCAATGGCATAAGATAAATATTACCATTCCAAATGGTACAAATAGGATACCAAGGATTGGGAACAAAGCAAGTCCAAAATACAGCAAGGCAAATATTAAGTGCTATAGTTCCACGTAGAACATCCAAAACAACCTGTTTCAAATTGTGAGCTCAAGGGTCTGCATGGCTCTGCCCTGATGGCACTTCTGGAGGTTGTAGCTCCCCTGGCTTCCCTCTTAGGCCTACTCTGCTCAATCTTTGTGGCTTTTGTTAGATGATCCACAGTCTTAGCTTTTCTGGGTTCTCCACCATACCTTTGGCTTTAAGCTCACAGCTTCACACATTGCCTTCTCAGAGGCACATTGCCTAGCCTCCTAGGCCTTCTGAAATCTAGGTGGAAGCCTTCTTAACCTCATAACTCTTGAATTCTGCATGCACCTAGAACCAGTGCCATGTGGATGATGTCAAGGTCTACTGCCAGTGGGAGCAGTAGCCAGGCCTCCCTCACTTTTGGGTGTAGGGATCAAGTGTCTGAATTGCTGAGCACTCTAGACCTGGTTCTGAGGAGCAAATTCTCTATGACACTGCCATTTTGGAACCTGTTGTGACCGCTGCTGCCGTTCTGGAACATGGTGTTCTGCAGCTTTCTCCTCAAAGCAAAGTCTGTCACTTTTGCAGTTTTGGGACTGCAAAGGGTGGGAACTTGCTGCTTCTGGTGAGGTCCTCAGGCCATCTTTTATATTCACCTGTTCCTTTTCAGCAACCAAGATCTCAGTTCTATCTTTGTAGTCCACAGCTTTATTGGAGTTCACTTTCTGGCCAAACTCAAAATATTTTAAATCATTCTGCTGCCCTCTTTGCTCTTGATTCTCAACATAGATCTGGCCAAAAGTCCCCAACAATAGCCATGCCACCACCTCAACATTTGACTGCCTTGAATTTTTTTTTTCACCAGTTTAATTAGTCTGCAACCCTTAATCTTAGTCTCAAGTAAAATCTCTGGATGCATGCAAAATGCAGGCAAACTTTTTGCCAAGCCATAATACACATTTTCCAGACTCTAGCAGTCAGTGCAGTCCTTCTTCCCAGAAGAAACCTCCCAGGTCCAGTCTTTACTGGCAGGATTTCTATCAGCCTTCTGGTCTTCTGAGCTCTGATCAGAATCTCCCATACAAAACTGCTTAAGGTGTTCCAACTCTACTGTTTCAGTCTACATCTCAGAACTTTTCCAAACTCTTTCTCCAAACCATTTATAAAGGCTCTTGAAACACATGGTAAGGTGTAGTCACAGCAACGACCCCACTTCTCTGGCACCAAATCCTGTGTTAGTTACTTTTCTCTTGTTGCTGAGACAAAATACCTGACACCCAAAGTTAAGGAAAGAAAGGTTTATTGAGCTGACAGTTTGTAGAGATATCAGTCCATATTCAGCTGACTCCAGAGCAGGGAGGTATGGCAGAGGAAAACAGTTCATGGTGTGAGGAATAGCAAAAGCAGTAAGAACCAAAAAGGGAGGAGCACAGAGAAAAGACTCTTTCTGTCTCTTATACTATGTTTAAGCTACATTCCCTAGGGAGGGTGTAGCACTCACACTCATAATCCCAGCATTGGACTATGAATCATTCACAAATTCTAGAAGCCTGCCCCTCATGACTGCATGAAACTTTGGGGGGGACATCCAGACACAAACCATAACATGTGCCAAAGGTGAACTAGCTATTATTAAAGATTTCCAGTTTTGCCTTAAGCACTGGGTTAACTTTCCATCACTATGACAATCAACTTAACAAGAACCAAGATTTATTTTGGCTCACGGTTTTGGAAGGTTAAGTCCATGGTAAGTTGGTGCTGTTTCTTTGGGGCATGTGGTGAGGCAGCATACCGTGGCAAGGTTGTGTGAAGGAGGAAGACACTCACCACATGGCTGCCAGGAAGCAAAGAACCATATAAAAGGATTGAATTGCCACTCTCTTTTTCAGGGTCACATCTCCAGTGATCTAAGACCTTCCTCTGGGCCTCAACTCTGAAAGGTCCCACTTCCTCCTAATAGTGCTAAACCAAGGATAACGTCTTTAGTATATGATCCTTGGGGAGCTATTTAAGATCCAAATTTTGCAAACCCTTTGAAATATGCCTGCTCCACCTGTCCATTCCTGGGGCCTGAGGAGGAGTGTAGCAAGCAATCTTAGCAAGCTGTATTTGAGGTAGCAGGGAGGCAACTGAGATGTCACGTGCCCAGGCTGAGGAATGGCAGTGTGGGAAGGCCCTCCTGTACCACACATAAGCCTGATCCAATTCAGGAAAACCAGGGTTTCTAAAATCATACAGCCCTTACACATTTGAGCAATAGTTTGGTTTAAAAATGAAAGTAGCTATGTGAATTATAATATCAGTGGTAGCTATGTAACTATTAATAGTGATCACTGTGCAACTTTAGACCTATCTTGCTTAATTCTCATACCAATTCTATTAGGCAGTTATAATTATTATCTCACTCTATCCTGTAGATGAGAAAGCTTAGGCTCTGGGAGACTCAGTAGTAAATAGTGAAGCCAGAACTAAAACCCAAGTCCATCTCACGTCTACTCCAATCTGCTGATAGTAGCTAACTCTAGGGAATCAACTACAGATGATTTTTGTCTTATTCTTTATAGTTCCCCCCAAATTTTCTACATAAAATGGGACAAAATTAATAACCATAAAAAAAGAATAAGATAGCCAAAAAGCAAGCCTCTGGAATGTGTGTGTAGAAGCTGGTAGTGGTGGTGGCAGGGTGACGTCAAGCAGTACTCCTCATTCCTAGCACCCAGATTGTACTCAAGGTCTTGGCTCAGTTAGCCAGCATCTACTCCACTATTCAGGTTGTAGCTGTTTTCTCTCAAATCCGTATCACCATGCTTGTGACAGATGGGAGAGACCGAGGGGGTTGACTCTGATAGATCTCCTTCTTCTCCCTCTCCCTACCCACAGGTCAACCCTTTCCGAGACCGCATCTGCAGAGTCTTCTCACACAACAATGTGTTCTCCTTTGAGGATGTGTTGAGCATGGCATCTGTGTTCAGTGAGCAGGCCTGTCCCAGCCTGAAGATTGAATATGCCTTTCACATCTACGGTGAGTACAGTGGGCGGGGCAGGATGTGCCCTGCATGGGGAGACAGTAAGAGTCCTAGAGTCCCTATCATATCTGGAACCCAGTAGTAGCAGTTCATTGATGGGATGGTGCTAACTGGGGCTCACTTGAGTCTTTGTGGGTATGTATCATGTTTCACAAATGCTATGAAGTTAAGAAAAAACAAAAGATTCAGAACCACTACCCCAAAGGATGGATGTCCCCCCCCCCCATGCCACACAATGCCAGTGGTGGGTTGTGGGCAGGAGTTGGGGGGACTATATATGGCAGAAGCGACACTGGATGGGAAGTTGAGAAACTGATCCCTGGAAGTAACTCAGCCACTGAAAGGCTGAGCAACTTGAACAAATCATTTCACTTTTATGAGGCCCAGCTTTCTCGTTTTTAAAGTGAAAGAGATCACTTCTGAGGTCCTTCAAGATTTTTGATCTCTGAGATAGTCATAAGACTCTGCTGAAGTTCTGCTTTTCACAATGTAATTGTCCCTTGAGCAGTGCTGGGGCCTTTGAGACTCTCAAAAAGGAATCAAAAGAAAAGACACAAAGAAATTTTGAGAATTTTTCAAACAGTGCGTGCAAGACTTTGCATTAGGGAAACTTCTTGGCTCCAAAAGACTCTCACAAACAGTGCTGCACAGTTAAGCATTACTCTCTGTGTCTGAGCTGGGGCAACCCTCTTCCCCATCCTCAGACATGAATGAGTAGAATCGCACAGGCTGATAAAAACTTTAACTCTTTCCAGCTTAGAGAACCAAGCTATTTGAAGCAGCCATAGTCCCTGCAAAGTAAGGGGGAAATCCATTATAGAAGAAATCCAGAGAAAGGAAGCTCAAAATTTATGTATAAAGCATGCACAGATTCCTTTCTCACCTCTAGACCCTATATCAAGGGCAGACTTGAAGCAGTTCAGCTAAGATTTGAACTGAGATTTGAGCCACTGCTGCATTTTTTCAAGGCTTTTGAGCTACAGAATTTGCAGTCTGACTTTAACAAATGTATGGAAATACAACAGAATACAGTCTCCACAACAAAACACTTGTAATATACAAAATTTTTCTTTTTAAAATGGGAAGTGGGTTCTGGCATGCCACAGCTGTTACAATAGCAGATAAGAATTTTTAAACAACTATTATAATTGTATTGTTCAAGTACTCCAGAAAAACAGAACCAATAGGAGATAGGTACAGTTAGAGGAAGAGGGAAAGAGAGTGAGGGGTTGATTTGGATTATAAAAATTGACTTACACAGTTACAGTGGCCAAGAAGTCTCATGTTCTGCTACCTATAAGTGGGACAACAAGGAAGGTTGGTGGTTTAATTCAGTCCAAAGGCCCAACAACCAGAAGCACCGATATCTGAGGACAGAAGAGGCTGAATAGACTGCCTCAGACAGAAAGGGTAAAGTCTTCCTCTTGTTTTTTGTTCTATTTGGCCTTCAAAGGATTGAAGGATGCCCACATACATTGATGAACATGGTTTTCTTTACTCAGTCTCATGATTTAATTGCTAAATCTTTTCTGGAAACAGCATCACAGACACTCTCAGAAACAATGTCTTGGGTCTTTCTTAGCCCAGTCAAATTGACATATAAAATTAACCATCACAATAACCATGCTTGATGATGTAAAAGAAAATATGCTCACAGTGAAGAAGAAGACATGAAATCTCACCAGAGAAATAGAAAGTATAAGAAAGAATGAAATGGAAGTATAAAACTGAAAAACAAACCATCTGAAATAGAAATTCACTGGAAGGGTTTAGGAAGAGAACTGCAATGGCAGAGGAGTCAGGTATAAGATCTGAAACTTTGGAACCTCTAAGAGAAAACAGCAGAAACACTTGAAGTCACAGGCACAGGAAAAGGCTTCCTGAATAGGATTCCAATAGCCAGGAAATAATAGCAAGAATCAACAAATGGGGCTACATCACATTAAAGTTTCTGTGCAGTCAAGGAAACAGCAGTGAGGAGACAGCCTACAGAATGGGAGAAAAGCTTTGTCCGCTACTCTTCTGACAGAGGACTAATATCTAAAATATATAAAGAGCCCAAAACACCTAACACCAAAAAAAAAATCAAATAGCCCAATCAATAAATGGGGAAATGAACTGAAAAGATGCTTCTCAAAAGAAGTACAAATGGTCAATAAGTATATTAAAGAATATTCAACCTCTTGAACCATCAGAGAAATGCAAATTGAAATACATTGAACCTGTTCCACCCTAATCAAAATGCTATCATCAAGAATACGAAAACACAGTACATGCTGGTAAGGCTGCGAGGACATGGGAGAAAATGATCCCGTCTACACTGCTGGTAGGAATGTAAGTTAATACAGCTCCTCTGGAAATCAGCATGGCGTTTCCTTGAAAAACTGAGTAGATCTACCCTTCAACCCCACTATTCCACTCCAAGATATGTGCCTAAAGAAATTAGAGTCAGTGCACAGTCATACTGCCTTTATTGTGGCACAGTTCCCAATAGCTCTGACATGGAATCAGCCAGAGTGCCCATCAACAAATGGATGGATGAAGAAAATACGGTGTGCCTACACAATAGAGTAAATTCAGCCATAAAGAAGAACAAAATTCCCTCATTTTTAGGAAATTAGTTGGATCTGGAGATCATTACGTTGAATGAAATAAGCCAGACAACTCAGGAATACAAATATTACGCGTTCTTCCTCATCTATGAAACGTAAAAAAGATGAGCAGAAAGTAGAAAGGAGACTATTATTAGGTGAGATAAAGAGAAAAAGGAAGATTAGGGGATATAAGGGTGGGGAATGGCAAGGATGGATATGATCAAAATATATGCATTGAGACCCCATGAAATGTGAAACTAGGCAGGAGGCTGGGGTAAGTGGGGTGAAGCTATGAAAATGACTAAAATGTGTTATGTGCATCTATGAATCTGCCAAAATGAAGCCCATTAATCTCTATAAGTAATATGCACTAATCTAAAAAAAGGAAAACAGGGAGACACAGATGCCTGTACTATAGTCTGTGGCAGCATTGTTTGCAATAGCAATGTGTGGGAACAACCCAAGTGCCCATCAACAGAAGAACAGCCATTAATGAGCCATAAAAATAAATGCTGAAAAAAAGAACAGAGCTTCGTGGACTCACAGGACAATTGAAAGGTCTAATGTTCAGTTGGAGTCTCAGAAGGATGAATAAGGAAGAAACGATATTTGCAGAAATAGTGGCTCTAAATGTCCTAAGTTTGGTAGAAGATACACATTCCAAGTGAATTCCAAGAAAGATAAATGTAAATGAAAGTCACATTAGCCAAATTCTGTTGGCTTTGTGGTCCCCTCTCATCCACTCCAGTTTTCCTCCATCTTTACCCCAAGTATCTCTGGGGTTTCCCAGGGAGTCCCCATTGCTTCCAAAGACTTCTCACCCAGGAGTGTGCTCTTCTGTGAGCCCTTCCACCACAGAAGGAGCCGTGCTCACTTGCACCCCTCACGCTCTCCTGGACAGGGCGGCTCCTCTGGGAGAAGCCTGGCCTGGGCTCTATGCTCAGGTCTTAGCAAGAGGTGCCAGTCTCGGACACCTACCTGTGTGAAAGCAGAGGGTGAGGTGCGACCTTATATTAGTTTTACATTGTTGTGTAATAAATTCTCACAAATGTAGAGGCTTTAAATTACCAGTGCCTGTGATCTCAAACTGTGGGTTAAGAGTCCAGATGTAGCTGGCTGAGTTGGATTTTCCCCTTGAGTTTCACAAAACCGCAGTCAAGGTTCTGGCCAGGTTGAGTTCTCAGCTTCAGAATGCCTGACTGGGTATTGTAGTCAGGGTTTCAAGGGAATAGATTTAATACAGGACACATGATTTACAGAATTATTTTATAATATTCACCCAAAAAGTCAAATGCAGAAGAGTACAAAAGATCTGTCCATGTACTAGAGACCCAAAGAATTTAGCTGAGGGCCTAGATTCCATGCAGTGACTTGCACGAGTCCAGCGGGAGACCTAGTGCCCATGCCAATGCCCTCTACAAGTCCAGCTGGAGGCCTAGAGCCCACAGCAATGTCTCATGCAAGTCTGTATCAAGGATCTGCACTGGGAAGGTCCAGAGGTCAGTGGTAGAAGCTAGGAAGTCTACACCAGCAGGCTGAGGGTCCTGCACCGGACCAAGAAGCAACATTCAAGGTAAGGAACAGAGCTTCCCTGAGGAGAACTGCAGCCATGAGGTCCCGAGCACTTTTGATGATGATAACAGCCAGCCGAGTTCCTATCAGGAAAACCAGTGCAACAAGCTTCTCCTGGAGAATCAACAGCAGTGCCATTTCCCCTCCAGTTCTGCTTTTATGCTGTTGGCAACAATCCTTAAGTGGGTGTGTAGGGGGAGGAACAACCCTTAAGGGGGCTTTCCACACCCAGAACCACACTGATTCCGTTCAGCTGGGTGTTACAAGTTGACTGCTAGTTAACCCACCACACTGGGGAAGAGTCTACTTACAAACTCCCTTGGGTTATTGGCAGAATTCATTTCCCTGTAGTTGTAGGACTTTGGGCACTGGCTTCTTGCTGGCTATCAGCTGGAGGCTGCCCTGAATTATCAGGGTGCAATCTCATGTCCTGGCTAAGTGGGCCTCCCAACATGGCCATGCCTTCCAGTATAGTGAAGGAGAGGGTCCCTGAATGACTCTGCTGTCCAGATGGAGTCTTATACACATGATGTGACCTTGAAGGCAACAGCTCATTGCATTGGCCACATTCTATCGGCTGGGAGTAAATTGTAGTTCCCACCCACATAAAAGAGGAGTGGGAATTATACAAACTGTGGACACCAAGAGGTGTGGATCACTGTGGGCAAAGAACCACTAGAGTTCATCTAGTACTACCGATATCGAACCAGGGAAGAAGTAAAACTGGCCTCCGGAGGGCCTCTGGTCCAGCCGTAGGGCAGACAGGAAGCCAGCAGGCATTTTCCCTTCTCAGCTGTTTTACCTCTCACCTCTGCTCCCTTCTGCCAACCTCTGCTTTCTCAGACCCAACTTCTCCACCTCTGAACCCACTGGGTGATGATGTCCGCCCCTGCCTCATGTGGTCTGTGGTCTGTGGTCTGACTAGCTCCAAGGCTCTATTTTTCCCTCTGGTTTCTCAGAAGGTACCAAGTGGCTCAGCCAAACCAGTGACTGAATGGGTGCCCTGCACTGGGGAGCCTCTTTCCCCAATCCTAACTATGGTTCGAAGAAGCTGAACTATATGAACAACATGACTCTAGGGGCTGACCACATTTCTCGGAGATGATAGGATGTATGCTGGGCAGCTGTCAGGACAGCTCTGCTGTCTTTCCATGGCTTCCAGAGCCAAACAGAAACACCCAAATCATCCAAGAGACTAGAAAAGCAGCAGGTTATCTCTAGACTCCCAGAACAGGTAGCCTGATGGGCAGAGGATCCCTCAGTCCCAAGGGACTGTGTCCTGGAGTCGGGTCAGGCACCAGACACCACAATGACCCCCCTCAGTGTTCTTGTGTCCTCCTCTACCCCTCTTCAGGGCCCTCGAGCACAGAGCTTCCCTCCCCTGGAATCCAAGCATGAAAACAAAAACTCATCACCTCTGTGCAAATCAGCTGTGCAAATAGATGCCCAGAGAATCATAAATGCCAGCCTGCATCTGATGCACCCAGACCAAGCTGAATTCTTGATAGGTTCAGACCTGTGGTCTCACACAGCTGTCAGCGGGATTAGAGATGGAGTGTGTGATTCTCTGGGCCTTCAGCCGGGCACATGGGGGCTGCTCAGTTAAGTCCACAGTGGTCAGTGGTCTACAGAGAAGGAGGAGGAAGAGGAATGAAAAGAAGGCAGAGGAGACAGAGGCAGGGAGAAGACGGCTTGGTGATGGTCATGGTGGTGATCCTATCAAAACTCCAAAGACCCAACTCAATTGTCCCATCCCTGGTGACTCTAGGTGTGGCCCAGGGAGCAACAGCAGGAGCAGCAGTGGCCCTACCAGGATGCTTATTGGAAATGTGTGTCATAGTCCCCATCCGCACTACTGCCTGCATCAGAACCTGCAAAGTGCCTGCCAACTCCTCTGCTCTTGAAAGTCCAAGAATTTAGCTCACTGGTTCTCAAAATTGGCTGCACATTGGAATCCTATGGGCATTAAACAAAACCAAGCCCAAACAAAATGCATGCTGAGGCCCCAGTCCCAGGGATTCTATGTAATGCTGTTGGGTACATCCTGGTCGCTGGGTTTTTCAAAGCTCCCTGGGGATTTCTAATGTGCAGCAGAGGCTGAGAGCTGTGCTCTGCCTACTACAGCAGTCAGGGCTACATTGTTAAGCGTAAAAGAAAAAATTCGGAATCTAGGCAGACCAGAGCTGAGGCAACGGTTCCAAGAAGGAACCAAGGGCTACCTAATCCCCCCGAAGTATGGGGCCACTGTCCTCATGATCACAAAAAGACTACCATGCCCACAGTTATGTCCTCTTCATTCCAGTCAGGAAGGAAGGGAATGGGAGAAGGGAGAAAGACAAGCACATCTTCAAAGGCACAAATACAAGGGGTGATCAAAAGATGCAGGGCATAAATTAAATAAAAAATATACAGTTAGAAGGCTGAAGCAGAAGGCTCACTGCAAGGTCAAGGCCAATTTGGGCAACAAAGTCAGTTCAAGGCCAGCCTCAAATTTACAGAGACCCTGTCTCTCTCTCTCTCTCTCTCTCTCTCTCTCTCTCTCTCTCTCTCACACACACACACACACACACACACCCCAAATCTTATTACAGTAAAAGACGCATTGCCAAGAACCATGGGATAATTGTGTTCAAAGACAGGGAGTGTTTTTGTGGGGGATTAATGGCAATATGTATTTTACTGCAATACATTTTTCAGTTTAAACATTCACCATAGTTTAAAGTCAACCCTTGTTGATCAAATGTTTACAGCAATTTCTATGAAAAACAAGGCAGTGTATCCTCAAATAACTTATTTATCTGGCACTATGTGACTTCTGGTGCTTCTCCAAAGTCAAAATGACCATGAAAGGTAAACAATTTTGAATCAATTGAGGACCTCAAGGCAGCCATGAATAAAGACGGGAGAAGGGACTTCCTGTCTAAAGGCAGGAGAGGGGGCTTCCTGTCTAAAGACAAGAGAGAAGACTTCCAGAACTGCTGCAGAAAGGAGCAAGAACAAGGCATTAAGTATATTCAAAGTGAGGGAGGGGATTAGCATTGGGGATTAGCAGCAGTGTGACTTATTGTAATATTTTTTAAATTCACTGTAGTTTTGAATCTTGTCCCTTAGTCAAATCTCCTTCCTCAAGCTTTCTTGGAACTGTGCTTGTCAATTCTAGTTCATATTTCATTGGCCCGAACAATGTCACATGGCCATTCATAGCTGCAAAAGAAGCTGGCCAGCTGTATATTTCAAGCTGGTGTCATCTTGAACAACAACTGTTGATAAGAAGACAAGAGAATGACTACTGGTCAAGAATTTGCAGTAAATCTAGCCACATCTCCCTAGAGCTTACCTCCTGGATGTTAGTTGCTGTTGTAAGGGACTTTCTGACCTCCAGCTGACCAATCTTCCATCTTTCCACACCTCTGGAAAGATTTCCCACCTGTTGGGGATCAACGCTCCAGCCATGCCTTCCTGTTCCATCAGCATGGCTTCCAGCAGCTCTGGATTCTCCAAGGGCAGAGGGCCAGTGCAGGTCCTGACACACCTTCCCAAGACCTGACACAGCCACAGGACAGTGGCAGGGAGGAGAGCAACTTGGTTCTTGTGGGAAGAGCAGTACAGCACCTCCCTCCCTCCACCAGTGGGCTGATTTTCTAACAGTACTTTACAAATGGCAAGGAAAAGGAAGGAAGGAAGGAGACATTGGGATGATGGTGGCCTTTGGGAGGGACCTGAAGGTTCCACCAGCTGTGCAAGCCGCATCGTTGTTAGGAAGCAGCAAAAGGAAAGTCCCATGTCCTCCCATGTTTCCAGGCTGCAGGTTCTGAGGCTGCTGGGACTACATGGGCCAGGACCTGGCCAGCAGCCCAGAAATCCCCACCCCCAGCTCTTTCCCAGGCTGCTCTGCCCTTGCACCCCCAAAGGAAAGGAACTATCCAGGACTACATTTACTCTAGCAAATTAGTCTGTCTCCAGATGGCTTGGGATCAAAGCCATGTCATTTGCGGCAGTGTCTGCATATGGGAGCTGGGCCAGCAGTGTACTTGTGAGCACTGCAGGGTCTCTGGGAGAGGCCACAGAGCTTCCCACCGGCGCTGGGCTGCCACTGCAGATATCTGCTGCCTCCGAGTCCCTCTGCCACTTTCACCTGCTCTGAGTCATTTCCCCTCTGTGTGACAGCAGAGCTGTGGGGAAGAGCAGCCACGAGCAGCCTGGGCCTTCATCGCCAGGCTCTGGGGCTGATTAACATCCGGCCAGGAGAAAGCACTGCTTAGCACGTCAGCAGGCAGTTGTGCCTTCCACACCCATAGCCTGTCTTTGGGAACAGAGCCCAAGGAGTCTTAGCTCTTCCCGAAGGGCCCCTTGACATCAGCAAACTCAGGGCCTCAGTTTCCTTAATAGCCCAGTGTGGTTCTAGCTTCCATTCTTTAAGGCAAGCTCTTAGACAGCACCAAGAATTTGCATTGTTAGTATATAAGAGTCAGAAAATAATGCCAAATTGAATCCTTACCATGCTGACGAGCATCTTCTGTATACCAGACTTCCTGCCAGGTTCTAGCCGTGTATTTCCGTTTTACTTTCACTCTGTGAAAGTACTGCTGTTACTCCCATTGTACAAATAGAGAAGCTGAGGCCAAGGTAGTGAATTGGGATTAAATTTGATAACCAGTGGTCTGAACCCTAATTAATAATTACCATGGCTTTAGCAAGGTCGTTTACAAGATCCCTGGAAGTACGTGTTGATTTCTGTGATGCACAGAAGTCCGCAGTGTTTCTAAAATGCTACAGCACCTAAAGTGCCCAGGTTCCCCTTATTTGTTGTTTTATCTTCCATTCCCAAGGTCACCTCATTGTCCCTCAGGACTTGTCTTTGAAGTCTTTTCCAAAAGTTACCTGAGCCTCTTCCTTTATATCTCATTGGTCAGAACTTAGTCACATGGCCATTGTAGTGGCAAGGGAGGCTGGGAAAGGCAGTGCTCCTTGTAAATGACCCTATGGCTTGCTCAAAATAGGCACTTTTTTGCAATAAAGGCATTTATGGGACTGGAGAGCGTAGGCTTCCAGAAGAGACCAGCTCTCTGGGTTTAGTCATGTGTCCAACACTTACCAAAGTGTGACCCTGGGTAGTTCTTCACTGAGTCTCTACTCTGTCCTAGGCACTGTGTTTGGAGCAGGAGGATGAGGTGGAGACAGCACTGCCTCCTGCCTCCTTCTATTTGAGGGCATGGCCGGAATCTTGGAAGCCAATCTGCGTGGCACAGGCTGCAAAGGCCACTGTCCTTACTTCCCTGAGTAGGGGAGACAAATACTCAGGTCACTCGTGCAGCTACAGGGACAAGAACAGGGATTGGAACCCAAGACTTCTGGCTCCAGATCCAGGCTGCCTTCCACTCCTCTGTGCTGTCTGCCTCCTGGCACTGAGAGTCATCTGGGCTTCTGAGCCTCAGGATGGAGATTTCCACATCACATGAGGTTCAGCGGTCAGCCTAGCTGGGTTGAAACCCTGCCCTTTTAGCAGTGTGGATAAGTCCTATAACAACTTTGTACTTCAATTTCTTCTTGGTAAAATAAGACTAATAGCAAATTGATTACGAAGCTGTGAAAGCTTAAAAATAGGTGTGGCTTTCAGGACAGGGCTGAGCATACCGTATCACTCAACCCAGTGCAGTGACTGTTTCTACCACGCTATTTAGCACTGCATTTGTCTGCAGCCTGCCCTGCTCAGGCCCACCAGACAGTGCCGGATGGTTGTCTGTGCTATGGGCTCTGGAACTCTTCAAGACCACTTTCTGCCCAGCCCCCAACTCCCTTCAGCACAAGCACTGCCTCCTCTTTGCAGATTTTAATGAGAATGGCTTCATTGACGAGGAGGATCTTCAGAAGATCATGCTGCGACTGTTGAACAGTGACGATGTGTCTGAAGACCTGCTGACGGACCTCATACAGCATGCACGTACCCAGAGGTTGAAGGGGAGGGCCTGGGAACCCGAGTTGTCACCCAAAGCCACCCAGATGTCAGTCTACCTTCTTGGGAGAAGACCCAGGGCCACACCTAAAATGGATGATACACTGACTTTTGACCATGGGGTGGGAAGCCCAAGGAATCCCAAGAAATAGACACATAGCTGTCAGCAACCACCACTCAATTTTCAGTCTTTTCTCTAAGATCCTTCCATGGGCCCCAGAACACTGCTCCTCCCACCCACGGACATCCCCACTCACATGGTGATCAGAGCAGGCAGGTGGGCACCGATTGGACCCATCATGGTGTCCTTTCCCATGTTAATCCAGAGCAATTCAATACCCAGATGTCTTACAGTAACAAGACATGAATCACTCAGACCATGAAACCTGCTAGTGCCTATGACTGGATGATGGGTGATTGGGTGGCTGAGGGCACCCCTGATCTCATTGACAAGCTGGTGACAAGCTGAGAATCTTTTCAGGAGTGAGATTTTGCCCACAAGGTTCCCTCATCTCTGTGGGAGGGGATGAGACCCCGAGAGCAGGGGACCTGGGACGAGTGTTGGGGACCTGGCAGAGATCCCGGCATATGGCAGCCCTTCAACACGAGGCTTTCTCCTCTCTCCCCTTTGTCCCAGTTCAACATCTGACACCAGGCTCCTCTGAACTTCCTTCCTCTGGCCAGGTCCTGAGTGAGTCTGATCTGGACAGCGACAACATGCTGTCCTTCTCAGAGTTCGAACACGCAATGGCCAAATCTCCAGATTTCATGAAGTAAGGAGTCCCGGAGCGGGGAGAGGACACCTAAGGTGGTGGTGGGAGGTAACAAGGGCCTCCCAGGCCCTCCTTGGTAACAGAGCATCTCAGTCTTCCCAAAGAAGTCCTGGGGGTGTATGGCATTTGGCAGGTTCTTTCGGAATCAGTGAAAACTGGAGCTTTTGGGGAATGAAAAGACAGGATTTAAAAATCACATGGGTGGTGTAACCTCAGGTGCAGCCCTTGGACAGTCAGCACACCCGTGTGCCCCTCCTCTACAGCACAGCTGGCCTCTGGGACCGGCCTGGGGTGTTGCCTTTGCCTCTCTTCTGTAGGAGCCTCAGGTTCTGGGGGCTTGGCCAGGACTGTGAGGTTGTCCATGGTGGTGCACACTGAAGAATAGGAACTTAGCGGAAGCAACTGATTCTCCTTCTGAGAGTAGGATTTAATGGTCTTTGCTCCGAACACCCCTGAGATGATGGGCCATTTCCATGTCCCCTGGCCATGTTCACCAGGAGATGCATGGCTCTAGTGGCAGCCCAGGTCAGGACCAAAGAGCTCCTCAAAAGTGGCCTTCCTTGAGCTGAGCTAGCATCTGTCAACATGTATCTTCCACACCAAGTCCTATTCTGTCCCTTGGTGTCATAGCAAGGAAGAATGCCCACTCAAAATGGCGTAAGAGAGCAACCCCGCAAGAACAGAGCTGTCCCACCTCTCTGCCAAGTCTCTGCTTCTTTTCTTT
>PVLA01014991.1:0-27589 GCA_004027455.1 Hydrochoerus hydrochaeris | reverse complement strand
ATGTTTTATTTTTTACTAATATTGTTATGTACTGCTATATTCAATTATACTGCTATATTCATTTATGCCTGATGATATAGGCAATTCTATTGAAGATAATAAGAAACAATACAGCAATCATTGTAGATCACCTTGTACTGTGGTTTTATATGACTCTTTGGTTTCATGTTTTTATAGGAATTTGTTTTGTTTTGTCTTGTTATGTTTTGTTTTTCCCTCTAATACAGAAAGGATAGAAATACATGTAGAGACTCATGTATGCATAGCCATTTACACTCTCACTGTTTGATGATCTACTTTGTATGCTTTAATTTGTAACTTGAACAACTATTTCTAAGAGAACAATATGTAATTTATCAACTAGTGATTTCTTATTCTTTATCTTTTCTTTGAAATTCTGTATTATCTCTACTCTTTACATGCTTTTTTTCTCTTTAAATAAAAATTTTAAAAAATTAATTGTATAAGTACATACATATGTACTTACTTTTTTCATCTTCTATTTAGGAATTTCACTTAATGGTTATCCATAGCCATCTGAAGGAAACTTAAAACTTTTGTGAAATGAGATTTCTTTTAAATGTCAAATTAACCAGGCATGGTGGCTCATTCTTGTAATCCTAGCACTTGGGAGACTGAAGCAAGAGAATCAATTCCAAGTGTGAAACCAAGCTGGGCTACAAAGTGAGCCCAAAGCCAGCATGAACTGCATAGTGAGAACATGTCTCCAAAATACAAAAAATGTAGAATGAACATCAACCAAAAAAGAATTTCCTAGTTTTATTCTGATGATATGCTGTCAAATGTCAAAATAAATTCTTCAGAGTAGGAAATTAAATCCATGACATCCCTGTTTATAAGATCTGAAAAAACTTGACCCAAGCCTCACCTTGGCCATGTAAGAATACATGATTACCAATCTCAGCCCCAGCCCCATTAGGAGTTTTTTCTCAGGAAAGAGGGGAGAGGGGACTGCTGGTGAACTCAGGACAGAGCCCACGGGCTTCAGGGAACTCTTTTTGTCCAAGGGCACTAGCGTGACTTGGGCTTGCACTTTCCTTTCAGACTTTAAACATTAGGAATTCATAAAATACAGCATGGTACAGTGTAAGCACTCTCTCAACTCTCTTTCTATCCCTCTGTGTATCCTCCCTCATTTAAATCAGTTAAATAGTGGAGACTATGTAAGAACAAATACTCCAGTTTCATATATTCAGAACTTCCTTCCTAAACTGATTTTCATAATTCTGACCATACACATTTAGTTTATTTTATAACAGTCTCTTTTCTCAGTTGATTCTGCTTTTATCAGTGTCATATACTTTAATTTAAAAAAATTAAATACAGTTCATCAGCACTGGCCCAGGGAGAATATGGGACCATCACTGCCAGTGGCTGGGTGCCCGTCAAGCCCCGTAGGACACTGGACTGGGCTCCAGAGGTTCTGCAGACTTGAGTGGACCATACCCAGTGACCTTCATTCAACCAGGGGGTCTAGGCCCATGCCACAAGGGGAGCCATGCCCGTGGTGCTGTGAGATGAGTGCCAGCTTTCTGGCACTGGCCCAGGGAGAGTTTGGGACCACTGCTCCCTAGGACAATGGACTAAGCTCCAGAGGTTTCTGGGCTTGAGTGGACCCGACCCACCAACCTTCATTCAACCAGGGGAGTCAGGCCTCCACCACAGGGAAGCCAGGCCCATGCTGCAAGAGAAGCTAAGGCCATATGAGACCCAGGAGCTGAGGGTGCAAGAGGTGATTTCCAACAAACCCAGGGAAAGCTTTGGGACATCACTGGAAAATGACAAAATGAAAGAACAAAATGCAATCTCAAACCTCCCATCCCATCCCAAGAAAGCCTAGGAGCCATGTACATAGAAGAAAATACTAGTCATACACCTGAAATGCCTGAAATGATATCAACTGAAATAAAGAAACAAGTATGGGAAGCTATGAAGGAACTCAAATCAGAAATAATCTCCCAAGTAAAACAAGAAATGATAAATGTAGTGAAAGAAATAAACACATCTAAAGAAGACATGGCTAAAAAAAAAAAACAGAGGAACAAAGCAAAAAGATAGAATCCCTGAATGCACAATATAAGAAACAAACAGAATTCATGAAGCAGATTCAAAGAGCTATATAGCAAAACAAAAATTCTATTGAAAGTTACCAAAATTGCCTCAATGAAACTGAATATAGAATTTCAGACCTCGAAGATAAGATTATAGCCAGTGAATAGGAAAGGAAAGATCTTCTAAAAGTAACAAGGAATCAGGAAATAACAATTCAACACCTGCAAGATGATGCAAAGAAAAACAACATAAGATTAATGGGGATAAATGAAAAAGAAGGGGACAACACAAATGATATCAAGAGACTATGTACAGAAATAATAGCTGAAAATTTCTCAACATGAGAATGGAAACTGACATAGTGAAGCATATAGAACTCCAAATAGCCATAAGCAAAATAAAACTACACCCAGACATATAATAATCACCATCCCAGAAAAACAACATAAGAACAGAATATTAAAAGTTATTAGAGAAAAAAAACACATCACCTATAAAGGAAAACCTAACAGAATCACATCAGACGTCTCAACACAAACAATGAAGTCAAGAAGAGCATGGAGTGAAGTGTTCCAGATCCTAAAGAAAAATGACTTCCAACCCAGACTGCTGTACCCTGCAAAACTGTCCTTCAAAATGGATGGAAAAATAAGATACTTCCATGACAAAAAACAGCTGAAGAACTTCATGGTCACCAAAAAAACCCTGTAAAGAATACTGAAAGACATTCTAGATACACATAGCAAAAACTCACTAAGCAAGACAGACAATTAAACAGACTGGATAGGTAAAGATAGAATAGCAGAAAGATAACGTCAACAATAAACCAATATATAACAGTTATAACCATTAATGTAAATGGTGTCAATTCACCAATTAAATGAAACAGACTGGCAGAATGGATCAAGAAAGAACATCCAAACATATGTTTTCTACAAGAAACCCATCTAACCCAAAAGGAAATTCATAGACTGAAAGTCAAAGGATGGAAAAAATACTCCATGCAACAGGAACTCAAAAAAAGTGGGGGTAGCTATTCTGTTTGCATACAATGTGAACTTCAAACCAAGACTGATCCAAAGAGATATAAAGAAGGTCACTACATACTAGTTAGGGGAAAAGTTTAAGAGGAAGAGATAACAATCTTAAATATATATGCACCAAATTCCAGAGCACCCAACTACACAAAGCAAGTATTAACAGAAATGAAAAACCAAATAAGCAATAATACAGTTATAACAGGACACCTTAACACACCATTGACACAAAGGGATAGATCAACTAGATAGAAAATCAACAAAGAAATAATAGAACTGAATCACACCTGTGAACAAATGGACTTGATAGACGTATACAGAGTGTTCCATCCCACAACATCAGAATATACACTCTTCTCAGTAGTGCATGGGACATTTTCTAAAATAGACCATATACTAGCCCACAGAATATATTTAAGTAAATGCAAAAAAAATTGAAATTATCTCATGCATGTTATTGGGTCATAGCGCCATGAAACTAGAAATTAATGATAAAAGAAACTTCAAAAACCCCACAAAACACATGGAAATTGCATAATACACCCTTAAGAAATCAGTGGGTAACAGAGGAAATTTAAAAAAGAAATTAAACAATATCTACAAGCAAATGAAAATAGAAATACAACTTAACAAAACCTGTGGGATGCAACAAAAGTGGTCCTCATAGGAAAATTTATTGCACTGAGTTCCCACATTAGGAAAACTGAGTGAGCACAATTAAACAAACTAATACTACACCTCAAACATCTAGAAAAAGAAGAGTAAGCCAAGCCCAAAGTCAAAAGAAGAGAGGAAATTATAAAGATCAGAGCAGAAATTAATGCAATAAAGACTAAAAAACATACAAAGAATCAACAAATCAAAGAGTTGGTTCTTTCAAAGAACAAATAAAATTGAGAAGCCCCTAGCCAACCTTATTAAAAACAGGAAAGAAAAGACTCAAATTCATACAATATGGACTGAAAAAGGTGAAATCACTATGGACACTGTGGAAATACAAAAGTTCATCAACACCTATTTTGAAAACCTCTACTCTCATAGGTTCGATAACACAGAAGAAATGGACTGATTTCTAGAAACATATGAACCACCAAAGCTGGATTAAGAAGATGTAAAAATGCTGAATAACCCAGTTTTTCTTAATGAAATTGAAAATATAATTAAGTCCTTACCAACAAAGAAGAGCCCAGGCCCAGATGGATTCACTGTGGAATGCTACAAGAAATACAAAGAGGACTTAATGCCAACACTCCTCAAACTGTTCAATGAAATCAAAAGGGGAGCAATTCTCCCTAAGTCATTCCTGGAAGCAAATATTACTCTAGTACCAAAACCGGAGAAAGACCCAACTAAAAAAGAGAACTACAGTCCAGTCTCCCTAATGAACATAGATGCAAAAATTCACAGCAAAATATTGGCAAAAGGATGCAACAAATTATCAAGAAGATTATACATCATGACCAAGTGGGATTCATCCCAAGCATGTAGGGATGGTTCAACATACATAAATCAATAAAATTAATCCACAATATCAATAGAATCAAAAGTTAGAATCACATGGTCATTTCTATAGATGCAGAAAAAGCTTTTGATAAGATCCAACACTCATTCATGATAAGAACTTACAGAGAATTGGAATAGATGGTCTTTACCTCTATATGATAAAGGCCATCTATGTCAAACCAACAGCCAGCATCATATTAAATGGCCAAAAACTGAAAGCCTTTACCTTAAAATCAGGCACAAGACAAGGATGTCCCTTATAACTATTCCTATTCAAGACAGTACTGGAAATACTAGCCAGAGCAATTAGAAAAGAGAGAGAAATAAAAGGAGTAAAGATAGGAAAAGAGGAAGTTAAATTATCATTATTTGCACATGACATGATACTCTACATAGAAGAACCCAAAAACTCCATCAAAAGACTCCTAGATATAATAAATAAATTCAGCAATGTAGCTGGATATAAAGTCAATACTCAAAAATAAATAGCATTCCTATACACTAACAACAAGATCACCAAGAGAGAAATAAGAGAAGACACACCATTTACAATTGCATACAAAAAAATGAAATACTTAGGAATTAATCTTATGAAAGAAGCAAAAGAGTTATACAGGGAAAATTATTATACCCTGAAAAAAGAAATCAAAGAGAACCTCACAAAATGAAAAGATATCCCTTGTTCATGGATAGGAGGAATAAATATTGTGAAAATGGCCATTCTCCCAAAATTGTTATACAGATTCAATGCAATCCCAATGAAAATGCCACTAACATACCTCATAGATCTAGAGAAATCACTCCTAAAATTCATCTGGAACCTGAAGAAACCTAGAATAGCAAAGGCAATTCTAAGCAGCAAAGGCAAGGCAGAAGGTATCACAATCCCTGACTTGAAGTTATATTACAAAGCTACTGAATAAAATCAACATGGTACTGGAATAAAAGCAGATCTCAAGAGCAATGGAATAGATTAGAAGATACAACCACAACTACAAACACACTCAACCACCTTATCTTTGATAAAGGGGCCAAACATGTTCACTGGAATAATGATAGTCTCTTCAATAAATGGTGCTGGAAAAACTGGCTATCCATATGCCAAAAACTAAAACTAGAACCAAGCCTATCACCATGTACTAAACTAAAATCTAAATGGATTAAAGATCTAATTTTAAAATAGAAACCTAAATCTGTTGGAAGACAAAGTAGGTAAAAATCTTGAAGACATAGGGGTTGGTAGAGAATTCATGAACAAGAATCAAACTGCATGGGAAATACTTCCCAGAATCAATAACTGGGACACATCTTATTAAAGAGTTTCTGCATGTCAAAAGAAATCTCTAGCATAGTGAAAAGGAAACCCACAAACTTGGAAAAAGTCTTAGTGAACTGTCCCTCAGATAAAGGACTTCTGTCTAGAAGTTATAAGGAATTTTTAAAAAATCAGATCCCCGAAATTCAAAGACCCAATCCAAAAATGGGCATCCAAGATGAACACACAGTTATCAGATGAAGAAATATGAATGGCCAATAAATACATGAAAAAATGTTCATCATCATTGGTCATTAGAGAAATGCAAATTAAAACCACACTGGAATTCCATCTCACTCCAGAAAGAATGGCCAGGATCAATAAAACTACCAAACTACCAACAACAAATGCTGGAGAGGCTGTGGGGAAAAAGGAACTCTTCTGCACTGTTGATGGGAGTGTAGACTGGTGCAACCACTGTAGAGGTCAAACTGGAGATTACTCGAAAAGCTGTGATTGGAAGTCCCATTTGACCCAGCTATTCCACTCCTAGGCATAGTCCTAGAAGAACTGAAAACATCTTACCACAGTGATATATGTTCACCCATGTTTACAGCAACACAACTTGTAACAGCCAGACCTTGGAAACAATCTAAGTGCCCATCAACAGAAGAATGGATAAAAAATTGTGGTACTTTTATACAATGGAGTACTACTCAGCTATAAAGAATGATCACATTGAGATATTTATAAATACATGTGTGCAACTTGAATCCATACTCATAAGCAAAATAAATCAAACTCTCATGTATAAATACTATATGGTCTCCCTAGCATAAGAAATGGTAAGAGTACATAAGACTTTATGGTAATCATGGTTCCCCATTATATTGCTTTGAAGTCTTCTAATGTTTTCATTCATTGATTGGAATGGTTTTATTCTGTTTTGTTTGATCTTATTATGTGTAATGGTATGAACAGCTACTTTGAAAAAAAAAGACAATATGGCTGCCATTGCTGACTTAATATCATCTTCCTTTGAAATCCTACCATGCTTTGTTATTCTACTACCATTGGTTCTATCATGCTATGTCTTATTGGATTTTAATATGTATGATAGTATAAATAAATTTCTTATGGCAAATGAGATATTATATAGTAGCCATTGTTCATTTTCTGTTATTTGATTCAGAATGCCTTATAACACTTTCATTCTCTTGAATGGTTTTATTCTATTTTGTTATATTTGATATTATTGTGTGTGAAACTATGCTAAACTATTTCAAAGAAAGAGACATTATGGTAGCTATTGTTAATATCCAATTCTTATTGTGAAGTGCTTTGTTGCTTACATTGTTCTGTTCTGATCTGCTTTGTTCTGTCCTCTTTTGTTTTATTCTCTGTAAAATTAAAAAATCAAATATACCTCCATACTTAAAGTAATTGTTATGATCATCTTTAAAACAAGCACATAATAATCAGAAGACATTTGTGAGCCATATGAACTGCAAGCATGTACACATAAAATTAAATCTTCTTAAAAGGTGCATCATGAGGAGCATGATGACCAATCCAGATAGATCACAGGTAGGACAGAACCTGTACCCTGAATCTAGAGAGCAACATAGTACAAATCCCAAAAACATGGACCTTTATTCAGCTATTATGTGTAAAGCTTAATAAGCTGAGCTGTGGAAATTCTAGGCAGTGTTGATGAACATATGGTATATGTTGTATTTATTTTTCTTTAAAACAAGTGATGCTAGTGCATGAATATTTTTTCTACTCTAAAACTTCAGTATTGATGTTTACCAACAGGACTGACACTTTGATATGAAAAAGTGTTTAAGTTGCATTTTGGGCACTCTTCTATACATGTTATCCAATCTTTCCCCAGAGTAAGTGTTTGGAGTTTATAAGACACCTTTAACTGATGCGTGGACCTGATGCCCATGGCAGCAATATTAAAACGTGAGGCCTACCACAGTGATTGGTTGAGGAAGACATCAACTTGTTAAAGGGATTAGTCCATTGATGAGGTCTCAGCTAAATGGCCTGTTAGAGGGTGAAGCCTATTTTGAGGAAGTAGGTCACAGGACCCTTTCCTTACAGCTAGTGACATAATGAGCAGCACAATTACCACTCCCTGTTGGTGGAAACCCAAGATGTTAAACCTAAATTGAAGACACTGTGACAGCCTTTCCAAAGCCAGGCACCATCATAAAGCACAGCCGTGTGAACCACATGTTCTAGGTAACTATGAGACACAAAGATGGAGGAGGAAGAATGGGAGAAGCTCTTCAGTGGGTGCTGTGGGAAGTCCCATAGGAGCAAGGTGTTCTGGGGTGCTACTGAGCAGCAGAGTGACAGCAGATAACAGCACTGCACTATTTCTTACACAAATCTGGAGAGAGGAAATTAATGATATCACAAAAAAGGTCATTCTCAAGGAAGTAGACAATTCAGCTCTTAAGCCCTATATAGTTCATTCATGTATTGAAACATCACATTGTATCCCAAAGTATGTGCTATTTTGATATATTTAACTATCAGTTCAACCAGAATCAAAGCAAAATTAAAGAAATTAAAGAAAATTAAAGAAAAATACTACCCACCACAAAAAATAAGCATGAGAATTTGTTCAGCTCCTTCAATCATAATTGCCCCCTTCAGAAAATAAATGTCACTCTATACACAAATGGGTAAACAACAGATGGAACAGAGTTCTTTCAATTTATTTATCCTTTATGTTAAACACAGTGCCATTTTTCTCTCTGGATTTCCAAACCAGATCCACTAGACTTTTATTCAAATATTTAACCTCATTCATGTTGCCACATAGACATTCCTTTCTCTCTGCACCTTCTCTCCAATGGCATTCTGCTCTTAACTTAGGAATGGATATGGTTTTTTGCTGCCTAAGTATTATCACACACAAGGACTGCTCCAGTTCACTGCTCCATGCAGGTTTTCTCATCAGTCATTTTTTAAATTCTGAAATTCTCCAGAACTGCCATGATGACTTCCTCCTCAATTCCTCACAGTGGCAATGTGTCCATATTTGGAGTGAGTCACAAAGCCCTGCAAGAGGATGTGCATACCGTGAGGATTTTACCTGTGGGGATATCATGAAAGAAGCTGGCAATTTTACTTGATAAATGTAATCTGGATATTAATGTATTTTTTAGTTACCCTGCTGGTTAGTTTGATAGACATCCATTTTGCCATATTGCACCTCCCTGGGCTCCCCATCTTGGGCTCTCTCTAGTGTATCAGGGGGATCAGGAAGTCCCTCCTTCAAGTGGGAAATTCCTTTCAAATCTGTGTAATGATTCAAAACCCTGAACCCAAATGCAGTGTTCCCAGCCCTCTGCCTTGTCACTAGCTGTCATCCTCTATAGACATCAGATATGATTTGTCTATTGCCAATTTCCTGCTAAAGGCCTAGTGTGGATGAGGAAATTTTCATGTCTTAGGGCCAGCACATTACTCCTTTTTGTAGATGGAGACACTGAAGAGGAAATCCTTATGAATTTTCCAAGAAGCCATATCAGATTAAAATAGAGCTCAAGAGTCACTCTGTTTCCAGTTATCTGGGCCAAGACAGGGTCTGAACCACTACCAAAAAAATGTTGTCATGAAGAGGCTTTCCAAAAATTAAAATGACAGCCACAGCATGATGGCCTGATAGCAGAAGGAAATGCTCAAAATTTTCCTTACATGACCACCTCCTCCAGCACAGTGCCATGCAAGTCATAGGAACAGAAATTCTTGGCTAAGATTGTGTCTCAGACTACTGTTGTTGGGCTCAGCAGCTACAACCACATAGCACCAGGTCTCAGGAAACTGTGGCAGTCACCCTGGCTCAGCCTATTTGATCATCCAGATACACAAACAAACACACTGGGCACTGGCAGAAGAAACCCCTATCACAGGCTTGGTAAGTGTGGAGGTCTCCCTGCAGGCACCAGGCAGTTAACGTGGAACCTTCTCTGCTTGATGACAGCTCCTCTGGATGAGGTCCTGTGGTCTCTAGTTTAGTACAGGGTTCTGGGATTGTGATGGGAAACACTTCCCATGATTCCTCTTGTCTACAGGCATCCTATTTGATCTGAGCCTTTGGATGTCAGAACCTTTCCTGCTGACACCTGAATGGATTCTTTCTCTAACCTGAAAAGTCACATATTGTTCTATTTCAGTAGCTGTTCCTGTAATTGGGTACAGCAGCTGCCTGGGAAACTCTACAGCACAGGGTTTTGGATATCTATGAAGTGGCTCTGAGCAAGATTTAAATTAACTAATTGGCTTTCTATGTTTATCTGTGAGTCTGTCCTATGCCTCAGCCCCTTGCTTGGCGATGGAAGCCGATTCATACTAAGTGAACTTCTATGAATCACTGGTTTTGGCTGAGGCCTGTAGTGCCCTGTTTGGCAGAGATACATCAAAGGACAAGATAAGGCCACAGGTGAAGCCACCTTGGCTCCAACACTAATTAAATAGAGACTGCAGCTCAAGGAATCTCACTCCTACAGTTGCACAACGTCTTTGAAGTGACTTCCAAGGTTCTGTTCATTTCCTGTGTTTTCCTCAGTTTCCCTGTCCTTTCTCTTGGACCTGAAATAGATGGGCATTCCTGAGAAGTCTTTGCCTTTGTCTTCAGAGACTCAAACTCAGCTAAAGGGTTTTAAACCTCCTGGAGCCCCAAAATCATAACACTTACCTCACTTTACTTAAGCCTTTGCCTTACACTCATTTTTGAGATTGGAGATCTAGGTCAGGGCTCAGTGCCCAAGGTCCTGCTCATGGCTCATGCTTTCCTCAGTTTCCTCACTCTTTTTTGGACCTAGTAACAAATATAGGTGGTCCAGAGAAGTCATTGTCTTGCCCTCAGAGTCTTGAACTCAATTAAAGGGTTTTGACCCTCCTGGAGCCCTAAAACCGTACCACTTGTCTCATTTATTTAAGACTTTGCTTTCTACTTGTTTAAGAGATTGGGATCTAGATCAGGACCCCATAATGATTTACAACATAATTTTTAAATAATCGTTTCTTTTTAGGGTGCACTGAAGTAAGGTATTGTATTTACTTGAGGATAGTTGTCTCTAACTTGAGTCAGAAAAAAATATCTTGGCTTCTCCAATGCTGAATATAGATAAACCCCCAGGGGAACCTCATTGTCTTTTATGTTACAAAAGTACCAAGTAGAGGCTTCCCAGAGGTCACTGGGGAAGACAGGCAGTGCCTTTAGGGTCATCATCCTCCCATCTGGTGGAGAAATGTCATTGAATTCTTTTAGCTCCCTCCAGCACAGGAAATGGTCCCTTTCCAGACCAAGGAGACTATTGTATGCTGGCGAACAGGGTGAGGATGACTGTGACCTTACTAAGACTCTCAGCGCCTCAATAAATTTCCTGAGGAATACATTACAAATGGGTCCTTACACTGCAGAGACATTCCTTCCCCTATAGAGTATTTATCATATTTCTTGTATTCCTGTCCTCATTCCACATCCTCATCCCCACCCTCATTCCACTGTACAAGACTAAGGAGTTGCAGGATATAAGGGGAGAAAAGCTGTATCTGCTTCACAGAAGTCCAGTCGGCAGACTCTTAAAGACTCAAGCATGGAGAAACACAAAGTCCTGTTAATGACCCAGCCAGACTGAACTTCAGGCTTGAGAAAGGCAGTAGATTTTCTTGCCCTGGTTTGGGAACTTGTCTGAGACAATTGTGTCTGCTGTTGAAGAAAGCATGAGATCTCTGGATGTTGCAGTGGCAACCCACAGCTCAGTGCACCCATCAAAACCCATTGTTCCACCTCCAGGGATTTGCCCAAGACCTGTCCTCTTGACAGCTGAGCTTCTTGGTAGCCAACATCATGCCCATGCATTACTGTGTAAGAGACACAGGGAGGAAACACAGTGCAACCTAAACACAAAACTACTGTGGTGTCCATCTAAGGAAGGGCTCAGGCCTAGGAGTGGATGCTCAGAAACACAGCTCAAAGCCCCAGAAACAGGACAGGGACACATACATCTGCCATAGTCTCATGGAAACAGCCTCCTGCAGGACACTTGTTTCCCTCTTCACCTGTGTTTCTTCCTTTACTTTGCCTTCATGGAGGAAGTCACCTCACAAATCTGCCTATTTAACTGGGATATACTGAAAGAGTCCTTAATAAAGCCATGAGCCTCTGCTCCAGAATATATTGTAACTTTGAGGAAGCACTGGACAAGCCATGGATTGTGCCAAAGCACAAGCTGCCATAGACCTTCACTCTAGTCTGGGAACATGTCTGGTAGAACTGTTCTGTATCTCGAGTATCTGGATGGTTTACACTGTGTGGTTAAACTGTTCTAATGTAATGTATTCAAATAGTGCTTCAAGCTACCAGAGTAAAACAGGTTTTGCATCATTCCTGAGGAAATGGGAATAAATGACTTGGTCTGTATGCATTTAAAAACAGGCTTCAGTGGATTCTTGTCACAGGATCTGAATGCATTTTCCCAGGGAGCAACTCTCATTCTCTAAAAGCACATAGGTGCCTATCAAATGAACCTGGTGTCACCCCTCTCCCTTGCCGTGTTCTGAACTTGCTCACTGGCCAACTCATGACAATACAGCACAAGGCCCTGACCTAAGGCAGCTGCCCAGTCTTGAGCTTCCCTGCCTCACAGTCCCTAAGAGACACTAACCAATTTTCACTGAATCAGAAAAGTCCCTAAAGTTGTTGCTGAAGAACTGAGCTCACCACTTATAGAAGAACAAACTCAGGCCCATATGTGACTTGCAGCCTCCCATATCTGGAGGTGGTTGTACTTTCTCTCTCACCATCTTATATGCTGTGGGGGTCTCAGTGTTTGAAGCTCCTGTAAGTCACCATAAATAACCAAAGGCTCCATTTTTTAGAATTCCACAGAGCCCTTCATTCTGGCTCTGCTGTGAGCTTCAAACTGTCCTGCAGGGCTGAGCTTATCACTGTCATCTCCTCAACATCCAGCCTGTGCCTGTGACACTTCCACTCTGGGGCACAGTGGCTCATTCCTGTGAGTTCCACTGTGGACTGGTCTGGGTATGAGGATGGATGCCTCATGACCATCCCCAAACACGTCATGACAGCCAGAGAGTAATAAGGTTGGAAAGACACTGCACTCCCCTCCCCATGCACTGCCTTTCTCCACTCACTCACAGACTGGAGCAGCCCAGGTATGTTGCCTTCTTTGTTGATGACTCTTCAGAGCTTGGAGGGAGCTGATTTTTCATTAGTCTCTGGGTTTACTGAATGAATGAAAGACTTAAGAGATGAAGAGTTCCAATGAACTAATAGGAACATTCAGGCTGCTGCTCTCCTAAGCTTCTCAGTACTGAAATCCCAGAAGCAACATGCTCAGCCTATGCCAGAGACACACTGCTGACCACATAGGTTTTACAACTGCCTTGGGTCCAACTTGCTCAAGGAAGTGGCTCTGGTGAAAGTTCATTCTAAGACAGGTGCCCCTGTGCCTCAGTGAGCAGTCTGTACCACACAGCCTTATATTGCCTTATAGCAGGAAGTCAGATGCACAGGAAAATGGGAATCACTTCTGTTAAATATCATCTACTACCACTGGGAGCTGCACAGCCTGCTGAATTCTGGATCCCAAAAATGGTCAACATTGCTCAGGACATGACTGTTGCCTTGCTCATATTCCTGTCTCCCACAGGGTCAGCATCCAGAAAAATTTAGATTTTGGATCAGTATTCATAGGCCATGAGCATTAACTTTCTTGCTTCCTTCTGTCCCTAGTTGTCCTGTCCCAGGTGCAGCTTCAGGAGTCAAGCATAGGAGTTGTGAAGTCCCCACAGACCATGCCTGGGAACACTGTCTTGTTCACCTATGTTACTTGGGACTAGATCAGACAGTCCCTAGTGAGAGTTCTTGAGTGGCTGGGAAGGACAGAATACAGCTCCAAGTGGTATAATGTGTATGCAGCATCGTCAAGGCAATAATCAGATCCCTAAAATTCAAAGACCCATTCCATAATTGGGCATCTGAGATGAATACACAGTTCTCAGATGAAGAAATACAAATGGCAAATAAATATATACAAAAATGTTCAGCATCATTGCTCATTATAGAAATGCAAATTAAACCCACACTGAGATTGCATCTCATGCCAGAAAAAAATGGCCAAGATAAAGAAAACTACCAACAACAAATGCTGGAGAGACTGCAGGGAGAAAGGAACTCTCCTAGACTGTCGTTGGGAGTGCAGACTGGTGCAGCCACTATGGAGGTCAGTCTGGAGTTTCCTCAAAAAGCTGGGATTAGAAGTCCCATTTGACCCACCTATTCCACTTCTGGGCACATTCATAGAAGAACTGAAAATGTCACACCACAGTGATATATGTGTACCCATATTTATAGCAGCACAATTTATAATAGCCAGATCCTGGAAACAACCTAAATGCACATCAACTGAGGAATGGATAAAAACATTGTGGTATTTTTATACAAGGGAGTAATAATCAGCTATGAAGCATGACCACACTGAGATATTTATAAGTAAATAGATGCAACTCGAGACCATACTCATAAGTGAAATAAATGAAACTCACATATGTAAATACCATATAGTCTCCCTAGTGTAAAAAATGGTAAGAGTACATAAGATACAAAAAACTTGATAAATACAGAGAAAAGATAAGAATCTGCTTAAAGATGAAAAAATAATATTTCAGGGAAAATGAGAAAAAAGAAAAAGGAAGGGAAAACAAAAATATATATAAAATTATACAAACACACTTAGGATAGTTAAGATGATTGCGCTACAAATTGTATAAGTTCTTGGAACAAAATAGTTAACATTCATAGGATTGGAACAACTGTGAATATTATTGTATGGTGAGCTGAGGAACTCTTGAAGATCATTATGTAAAATGACAACCCTACTTATGCTCCTACCACCTTTTTTAAAGCCTATACTGTCAGTGTTTTGGATTCTTTGTTATTGTTATTTATGTGTCTTTTTTTAAATTTTATTTAAAGAGCGGGGGAAAAGTAAAGCAAAACAGAAAAAAGGGTAGAAACAATACAGAATTTCAAAAAAATGAACAGTAAGAAATTACTCGTTGATACATTACATATTGTCTTCCTGGATGTAGTTGTTCAAGTTACAAAATCAAAGCATACAAAGTGGACATTCAAATAGGCTGCAAACAGCTCCAATCTCTGATCCAACAAAAACTTAGTAACATAATTATCATTGCTTCACCCTTAAATATACATGCAGTTATATCATTTAGAGCACCTGCTTTTCCCCCCTTTGCTTTTTTTTAGGTGAAAATTCTATTTAAAGAGAAAAAACATGTAAAGGGTAGAGATAATACAGAATTTCAAAAAAAAAGGTAAACAGAAATCACTAGTTGGGAGAAGACAAGATGGCCAATCAGTGAGCAACAAAATACAAAGCCTCCCAGGAGAAACAATTCATATGCCAGAATAAAACACATTGGAGAGACCCAGACAGAGGGAGATGGATCCTCTTGACACAGGAAGAAATTAAAATGTAAAAAAGCTCATCAAATATTTTGGGACTACAACTGAAACAGCTAAAAATTAAGGGACACAGCGTTTTCGTGGTGACTCACCAAGTTTGCACCAGCTTGAATCCGTGCTGGCCAGCAGAGCTGCCCAAACTCATTCCCACCACCACTCACAGGAATAATGGCAGCACTGAAGTCGGGGGTTAGTGAGCCCACTGGAGAGTGGAGCCAGTGGAGGAACCTTCATTAATCCATGGTCAGTGCTGGAAGTGAGACTCCTCACCACAGGAAGGGCGCGACCAAATGCACGACATGTTGGAATGAGACAGGAGGAACCTGAACTGGGAGCAACACTGACTTCAGTTGATTGCTCCTTCCCCAGAGCAGATTTGTGGTATTTGCTTGGACTGGGCTGCACCCCTGTCAGGGACCCAATGAGCCATCCCAAATTGATTCCCTGCGCCTAGCACGCACTGACCAGGTGATCGCCCCTGAAGTTTGGCTGGCCCAGTGGGGAGCAGCAGACATACACAAATGCTGCTTATACCTCAGGGACAAGAGCAGGCAGGAGAGGGTGGAGGTCCCTCTCCAGCATGCTTCATAGGAAACATGGCCAAGAGGGAAGGGGGCTGGGACCTACACTGTAACCCATGTGGAGGAATCCAGGGCCATGACAGGAGAGAGAGGCAGGAGGAGGCCCCAGCCCAGAACCCTGAGAGCCCTGATCCAGGAGAAGGAAAAACAAGGGAGACTGAGGGTGGCAAACACACAACATCAGACATGGCTTCAATGGACATTAAGAGATATCTTTGGGACCATGTAGATGAGCTCAAAACTGAAATATTAAATCAGGTAAATCAGGATATGAGTCGAGTAATAAAAGAAATGCTCTCAGGAAGTATCTCTCAGGATGATACAGATGAAAGAAGGGAGGAACACAAAAAAAGGAGAGAAACATTCAATAAAGAATATAAAGAAAATATACAACACATGAAGCAGATTCAAAGAGACTACCAGGAAATTAAAAATTCCATTGAAAGCTGGCAAAACTCCTTAAAAGAAACTAAGGATAGACTATCAAAACTTGAAGACAAGTTGGCAGTGTGTGATCATGAAAGGAAAGATCTCCTAAAAATAACAAGGAAACAGGCAGTGACAATACAAAGGCCAGAAGATGACAAGAGAATCTACAACTTAAGAATAAGAAACATGAACAAAGAAGCAGGAATACAAACAGGTGAATTACAAAGGCTATTCATGGAAATAATTAAGGAAAACTTCCCAAGCATGGGAAAAGAAAATGACATTCTGTTGTGTGAGGCATACTGAGCTCCAGCCACATACAACCAAAGCAGATCTACACCCAGACATATAATAATCAAGATGCCAGAAATTCAACATAAAAACAGAATATTAAAAGCTGTCAGAGAAAAGACACAGATTACCTATAAAGGTAAGCCCATCAGAATCATGGCTGACTTCTCCACACAGACCATCAGATCAAGAAGAGGTTGGGGCAAATTATTACAAGCCCTGAAAGAAAATAACCTCCAGCCCAGATTGATGTACCCTGAAAAACTGTCACTAGAAGTTCATGGAGAAACAAGATGCTTCTATGACAAAGAGGAACTGGGGGAATTTGTGACCAGGGTTGTGGCCCAGTCCAAGCAAATCCCACGAATCTGCTCTGGGGAGGGAGCAACCAACTAAAGTCACTATCGCTCCTCCTGCCTGATTCCAACATGTCACACATTTGGTCGCACCCTTCCCATGGGGGTGGTCTCATTCCCAGCACTGACCATGGATTAATGAAGGTCCCTTTGCTGGCTCCACTCTCTGTTGGGCTCACCAACCCCCGACTTCAGCATGGCTGTGGCTCCTGTGAGTCACGGTGGAAACAATTTTGGGTGGCTCTGCTGGCCAGGCACGAATTCAAACCTGCATGAACTTGGTTGGTCCCAGCGAAAAGTGCCATCCAGTAATTTTAGCTGTTCCAATTGTAGCCCCAAGACTGCATGTTTGATGAGTTTTTCCATTTTAATTTCTTCCTGTGTCAAGAGGATCCATCTCCCTCTGTCTGGATCTCTCCAGGATATTTTATTCTGGCATATGAGTTGTTTTTCCCAGGAGGCTTTGTATTTTGTTGCTCACTGATCAGCCATCTTTTTCCTCCTTTTGCTTTTTAAGTCCATTATCTGTTTAATTATATCATGTTTCAGGTTGCTCAGTACCTTGCTGATCTGTTTTGTTGTTATTTACTTTTTAAATTTTTATTTATTATTTATTTATTTTACTTTGAAGTTAGTAAAATACAGAAGAACAAGACAGGAAATAGCCAACTGAGGCAGTGCAGTGAAATTAGCACAGAACCTCGTAGCAGGCCACTGGGACAATAGCAATAGGCACAATAGTACATCTGGTTTTCTTCACAATAGTTGTTCCTTCAATCAGGCAGAGAAATATCGAAGGAAATACTTAAATCACAAGAACAGAATATTGAATAGAGCAATACCATTGATCAAAACAGAGATAAAAGTATTTGCCCTCAAAGAGATGACAGAAGAAAATCCCCCTTATTTGCTATATCATGTATAGTCAAACTCGCAAGACATGCTCAGATCTCCAGCTCTCACTTGCTAGAGGGGGGGGGATGTTTTATTCTTAGCCTGCGCCCCAGTAGGCTCACAGCTGCCCACCAGAGTGGTGAATTGGCTGCCTGTTTTCCCAGTGCCCCAAGGTTCAACATGGCACATTGCAGATCTCAGGAAACACTGATATGTTTCTCGCCCTGGGGTGGCCATGGCTTGCCAAGCCACGGCCACTTACCAGAGTGGCATGCTAGTGGCCTCCTATTCTCCCAGCACCCCGAGGTCCAACATGGCACATTGTATATCTCAAGAAACGTTGATATGGTTCTTGCCCTGGGGCAGCAGCAGCTTGCCAAACCACAGCCACTTATAAGAGTGGCATGGTGGTGGCTGCCTTTTTTCCCAGTGCCCCAAGGTCCAACATGACCTATTTGTCCTTTTTGTTTCATGTTTTTCTAAGAATTTGTTTTGTTTTGTATTTTTTTGTTTTTTCCTCTAATACAGAAGGATAGTTAAACATGTAGTAACTCATACATGCATAGAACTTCTCCTAAATAGTTTATGCATAGAACTTCTCCTAAGCAGTTTATGAGAATTGATTATGAGAATCACTTATGAGAATCAATTAGGATAATGCATGATGAAATAAATGGCTACTTTGAAGAAAAATAGCAACTATGGTATCCAGTGGTGATTCTGGAGTGTCATGCTGTAAAATCCAGCAATACTATTATTTTTGTTCAGAGTGATTTTAGTCTGTTTTATATTGTTTAATTTCAACATACATGAAGGTATGGACAGCTATTTTGAAGAGAATGAGAGACATTATGACAGCCATTGTTGATTTCCTTATTGTCTGGTTTTGAAGGCCTCAAATTCTTTCATCATTCTGTTCTGATCAGTTTAATGCTATTTTGTTTTGTATGAATTTATTGTGTGTGAAGATATGGATAACTATTTAGCAGAAAACAAGACACAATATGATAGACAATGATGATCTCCTGTTGTTTTGCTTTTTAATCTGTGTGACTTACACTGTTTTCTTCTGATCTGCTTTGTTCTGTTTATTTTATGTTTAGTTTTACCATCTTTAAAATAAAATTTAAAAATAAGAATCTGCTTTAACTGAATTCTCCTCCATGTGCTGTCTTTAGTACACTCTCTGTGCTGCATGGAGATCAAGGCTGCCCTCCTTCCTGTGGGTCTCACCTCACAGGCCTAAATAACAGAAGTGACCTTCATTCCAAATACATCAGCCATGCCCTCTGTCTTGCTGTCACTGGCTTCCCTAAGATTTGATGCACACTCTTCTCAGATATGAACTCTCTGTGATCAGGATGCTGCTAAAACATTTGCATGCCCAAAGTCATTATCTTGTATCAGAGCCAGCACAGTATTCACTTGTGTAGACAGAAACCCTGGAGAAGATAACAATATGAATTGTGACTAACATGGACGACACAGATCCAAGCAGGTGGTCCAACAAAGAGACCACAGCATTGGCAGGAACATTACCTTCCTAAAGGGTTTCTCCAGAAATTAATATAAAACCACAGAAAGCTGTGCTGATAGAAGACAAACATAAACTCTCAATATGTTCTATACATGGTTGTCATATACAGCACCACTCCCTGTAAAACCACAAAACAGAGAACAGATCTGCCAGGGCTGAATCCCACACCAGCAGTGCCATGTTAAGCAGCTCCCACCACCCAGTGCCAAGTGTGAGGATCCTTTTTGTCCTGGCTCAGCCTCTTATACAGCACTTGAGTCACACATGGAAATCACCCTAGGTGCTGGAAGAAGAAATCTCTGTCACCAGCAGATTGGGAGTGGAGGTCTACATCCTATAGATGACATGGAGATGCTGTGGACCCTTCTCTATCTAATGGCAGTTTCCCTGGGTGAGAGTTCTGGGATGTCTAGTTGTTTTGAAGGGATCAGGATATGGGAAGGGAAAGACTCACCATGTCTCCCCTTGAGCTCAGGTGTGCTGTCTGATCTGACACTTCAAGAATCAGGACCCAGCCTGGTGAGGGCTGGGAAGACCCAGACTGTCACCTGCAGTGTCAACAGTGATTCCATAACCAGTAGCTATACTCAGAGTTGGATCCACCAGCCTCGTGGGAAAGCTTTATAGCGAATGAGGTATTGGACAAGGAACACAAACTATAACCCAGTGTTCCAAGGCCACATTTCTGTCACAGATGACACAGTCAACAACAAGTTCTTCCTGCAGCTGAACTCCATGACTTTCAAGGACACAGACGTGTATTACTGTGCAAGACACAGTGAGGTGAGAACAGTGAGAGCCCAGACATAAACCTCCCTGAAGTTTCATGTGTAACCTGCAGTGGGAACCCATGTCCACCAAGCTCAGAGCTCATAGATCACTAGGTAGAACCCACTAACCATCAGAGACAAGGGTGACACTGACTACCCTTCAAGCCATTCCTGGCTATGTCAAATTTGTCACTTAGGTATTTGCAAGAATCTGTCCTCACCTTTTTTCCTTATTCTTGATTCCTAAGAAGCCCATTTTCTTTCAGCTGAAAAATGAATTTCCCTGCACCCTGTGGCTGCTTTACTCTGGACTCCTCCACAGAACCTTTCGCTCTGCACTTTCACTTGGAAATTCAATGAGTGCTAAACACAGACCCCATTCACATAACTTTTCCTGTTCAAGGAGTTTCTCAACTGCCCCAAGTTGCTTCTTCTTCTCACCCATGTCTTTCAGGGACAATGCAACACCCTGCACAATAAGAACATCCTTTAAATTCAGCATCAGTCAACTCCACGTGCATGAAACCCCTGTTGTTTTTTAATATTTACTATTGTTTATATTTTTTAAACATAGAACAATGGTTACATTACATTAAATATGGTGTATTCTCTTCCTATCCCTCTTTGAAAATAATATCGTTTATTCCATCCTAGATTTTACATGTGGAGTGATTCCTTCCCTGAGAGTTTACTTGTGTCAGTGCCAACAGTTATACTTGGTTGTTTGAGTTTTGAAACTTCAGAAAGTTCTTCTTCATTAAAATTGATTCTTCATCTGTTCGTTCATTTTTAGTGTTTTATTGTTGATCTATTTTATAATATTATAAAATTCAGAAAACTTTGTAGGAAGCCTGTAGAGGTGTACCTTGTGCCCTTGGATCTTCAAACTTATTATAATATTCTTTCCTTTTGTTAGAAGTGGTTTCTAAACTTCAGACCTCTTTAGAGATGCAGTGGTCACCAAAAACAAGCATGACATGGATGGTGTCTTGCCCCTCACCCCCAGGGTCCCCATCTTCTCATGGCATCACTCATTAGAAACATCTTAGTTTGGCACTGATACCCCTTTGTGGGCAGAGGATCTCAGGTTTTCATTTTCTATCATGTCCTAGTCTGCATTTCTTGAGCACTCTATTTCCTTGGTTTTATGTCTGTAAAATCTTAAATCTCTCTACAGTTTTAAGCATATAATGTGGGTGTTAACTGGTTCAGTGGTGGCATTGCACTGTGCAGATACATTTCAAAACATCATGTTGTACACTATTAAAAAAATTTCACCTGTCCATTAGGAACTAAATTTGCTTCCTACAAAGATCCTCTCTGAGGTGGAAACTTCATTCCAATCCCACATCCACATTGCTGTTCCTGTCCTGCATGAGAAGCACACTTGGAAAATATCTTCTTTTCCAGAGATTTCAGTCTGAATTAAAATATTTTTAACAATTGTGTCTCTGTCTGACTCACTGCAGGATCATCTGCTGATGGAAATACATGTAGCAATTCACCCAGTGCTTTAGTGTGTGTCCTCAGGTAAGCAGGACACTTCCCAGGAAGGTCCATTTTTCTGGAAAAGAATTAGCTGTAACATTTAGAAATTTACCTTCATGTGGTAAAGAGTATATATTTTGTCCCAGCCATTTGAGAGCCCCTAAGATGTGTCTCTGAAATCTCTTTCCTGTGACACAGTGGACCAACTCATTAATATCTTTTCTTAGTCCAAAACTCACTAGTGAACAAGTAGCTGTAATTCTGGGGAAATGACTGTAGATAATAATTTTACCTTTCATAATTTTTTTTGCCCACACTAAGCAATGCAGTAAGAGAATGAGTCACCATCTTCACAATTTTATAGGGAAAATGTCTTCTAACTTATGGTGCTTGGTAGGTATCTGAGTCCATTTTCTGTGGCTGCAACAGAATCAATGGAGCAGAATGAGCAAGTTCTGAAAGATTGGGGTTCATTGTCAGTCAAGATCTTGGCACAATGCTCTGCTGTTTTAAGGAAAGCACTTCACACTCCATCTGCACAAAGCAGTGGTATCATATGTGAGACACTAAGTGGCCAGGAAAATAGCCCCCCTCATAACAAAGCCCCTCACCAACAACCTTCTAGTCCACTGTGCAAGGAGATGTTGAATCAAGCTATGATCAAGTTCTCAACACCTGCCCATGTTTTAAAAAAATTAATAAACAGGATATGAGAAATATTAGTATTAAGAAAGGTAAATATGGGCAGATGATGGGCATAAGTAATAGGACATTATTACAGTTAAACAAAATCATCAACAATTCTAAAAATGTCACTGCAAAGAATACAGAATAGCTAAGCAAATGATGTGAAACACACATGTTAAACATAGAATGATGGAGATACTGGAGAGGAGATCAATGTGAATTCTGAAACACCCATATCTGATGGAGGTAGATCATTACAGTCCCAGATAGATGGGCAAAGTACACTGTGCACCTCCATAAGTAAACACCTGCATGAAATGCTCTCTGAACATTGTAATGGTGGCCACAGCCTGATGGTCTCACAGTGTGAGAGCATGAATATAAAATTGTAAAGGCACAGTTATGTAGGAAACTTACAGACATGAGAGCAAGTGAAAAACCAAATAGTGGCCTCTTCTATCCTCCTGCTGCTTGTCATGTAAGCACCCTGCTAAATTCAATAAGCCTTGACTGCCCAGTTGCTTTTTTTCTGATAATGCACTGATCAATCTGACTATTCCTAGCTTGTGCTTATTTAAAAGAACATGTATCTTGTTTCCAGCTTGTTTCAAGGACTTTGGTTGGAACAAAGTGATATAATCAAGGATACTTTTAACTTTTCTTGCTCCACTCAAGTCCCCTCTGCTTGTCTCCAGGATGTTCCTACATTACATTAAATGATTGCTTTTAAGTAAATCTATTTAGAGTTAACTTGCCTGACAATACGTGACTTAATTCGATTCAGATAGCCAATCATGTAATAACCTGCCATCTGCCTTGTATTCCTGCTTGCAAGCTATTTAAACTGAACTCAAAGCTGGTTCCTCAGTGGTGATGTAGACACTAGAGTCCCCCAGCCACTGGCATTGAGTTCATTAAAGTTGCCTGCAAATTCCTCAGTGCAAAGAGCCTTCTACCTGGTTTGACATTGGATTTTCTGCAGCAGTAAAAGACAGGAGGGAAAGCGTCAACAGTTCCTTTCCATGCCCATCAACTGCATTAACCACCCATACAAAGCCACAGAACACAGTACAGCTTAGGCAAGGAAAAACCTCAAATGGTCAATGCCAGGCTGGGCAGCTCCCAGACACAGTGATGGCAGATCTTGCACACCAGTGACAGTCACCCTGGCTCAGCATACTATATGTTCCGCTTCAACACATATGTACAAGTTAGGCTAGGGGCTAGCAGAGTAAATTCATGCCAGCAGCTAGGCTGTTGGGGAGGTCTTCATCCTGCAGGCAACATGCAAAAACGTGGACCTTTCTGTGCCTGATGGCTACTCCCTTAGTAAGTTTCCTGGGGTCTCTAGATATTTAAGAGGCCTGGATGTGGGAATGGAAGATTCTTCATCACTCCCCTTGTCAGGTGTGCTGTATCATCTGACATTTTGGGAGGAAGTACAAAGCCTGTTGAAGCTGGGGAGACCCTGTCCCTCACCTGCACTGTTACCAGCTGCTGTGTCTCCAGTGATTACTGGAGTTGGCTCTGCCAGCCTTCTGGCAAAGCTCTACAGTAGATGGGGTACCTGTTAGGGAGCACAAACTACAACCTGGCTTTCGAAGGCTGCATCTCCCTCACTGCTGACACAAATAAGAACCACTTTTCCCTGCAACTGAACTCCAAGACCTCCAAGGACTCAGTCATGTTTTAGTGTGCTAGACACAATGAGAGGACCTCCGTTTGAACCCAGACATAAACCTGGGGTGCTTTTAACTAGGAAGGGGTTCTTCTGACCATCAGACTGAAAAACCAGCTTCAGTTACAAATGCAGTGCTGTTAAGGAAGGCCTTACAGAATCTGGTGTGACAATCTCTACCCAACTCATTCCTAGCTTTGTCTCTCTACATTCCTTCAGGTCTGCCATGTAGGCATTGAGAGGAATCACTGCTCATATTGTGCTATTCTTGTTTCCTATGGAGGTCACTTTCACTGTGCTGAAAAACAAATTTCTCCTCACCAACCTAGCAGCTTCACTCAACATATCCATAAAATTGCTTTCTTTAATATGGCAATTAATCATCATCTAAAATGAATGTACTAATTTTTTTCTAGATCATAAAGACTTGTCTCACTCAGGAATAAATGCTTCATTTTAATAAATCAAATGCATCACATTTCCTCTAAGTTTGGACACCTCCAAGGTTTGGCCCCCTCAGAAGACCTGGTCCCCAGGTTCAGGCCCAGAAGCACACAGAGAATTCAGGGAGGAAGAGAATGGGAAGCCTGGCTGGATTCGGGGCCATGTCCAGGGGCTTCAGTGTTCTTATACTGTGACAGTGCATTGGGCAAAACTTTTGCCTGTGCTTTCCTTGTAGAATTTAGAAATTAGGGATTTATCAATACAGTATCATACAGTGCAGCCATTCTCTCTCCTTCTCTCTCTGTCTCTCTCTGTCTGTCTATCTCTCTCTCTCCCTCTCTTTCTTTTTGTCTCTCTCATACACAATATTAAATTCTTCAGAATTGTAATATTCACTATTTAGTAAACAGATTCTCATAGTTCTGCCTCATGCATTTTCTTTACTTTATCTCAGGATGCCTCAATTAATGCTGCATTTATCGGTCATATATATCTGACTTTTCCTAAAATAGTGAAACATAACCTATATAGCTAGTAAGATTATGGTCTTCTTTCAATCAGGTTCATAATGAATAGAACAAAAGCTTTGCACACTTTCCTCCAATAGTTGTGTTTCTACTTAATGCAGAGCTGAGATAAAATTCCCACACACAGGCCACGGTCTCTCAGAGGTAACCATGGAACTAAGAGTCACAATCATCCTGGGAATTCAGATGCACCTCCACCTCTTCTCCCTGCCTTGCACTTGAGCTGGATCAATATCATCACCGATGTGTCCTGTGGTTAAGGACTGAGGTTCCCTATTCATGATGTGATGTCCCAGGTGCATCTATTGTTTCCAGGCCAAAATAAGGACAACTTCCAGAGCACATTGCCACTTGAGATTTAGCCAGATCCCCTCTGATGGATCTTCTTAACTCCAGCTAACAACAGATCCCTGAAATGTCTAAAATTTTTCATGAGTTTCCTTCTGTTTCATTTTCTGTTATTGCATATTCAATCCTGGATGTGCTAATGTCATTTTCAATTATTAATCCTAGAACCCTGATTCAAATGAGTTCAAATTTTGCTACTGAAATTATACCTAGCATTTGTTTCAACCTTTAAATTAATACAAAATTATTACTCATATATTTAAATTTACAAACATGTGGGTAAAATAATCATCACTATCTTTTCATTAACCCATGAGTGCAATAAAATTGGAGATTGAATGAATGGTCACAAGTTAATCTGGAGAGACAGGATATCCAGAACCCCAGGTGTGCCCTGCCTACTGATACAGCAGACCCACCATCTCACAGTGAAGCAAGTACTGATGTGGAGATTCTGGAGCACTGGAGGACAGGAGAGGACCACAAGATGGTCATGTCATGCTCCCAGGCAACACACAGACCAGATGTTACATCCAAAAGCTCTCAGAATCTCAAGAGGAATAATAACAAATATCATGCAGGGCACTGACAGGGGTGAGAGAGGAGTGATCACTGAGAAATGGACACAGTCCCTGGTCCAAATGGGAAGTGTTCAGGAAGGACATTTCCAGAATGAATCCCATATGGAGGTGAAGTATTCCAAGAACAGAACAATAACCCATGCCTCAAATATCATCTTCAGGACTTAAAATAGCTTGCAGGTGAAATAAATGAAAAAAAGGGCTGTCCCACTGAAAGCAAGAGTTGTCAGGTGATAGTGATCCAAATCCCCACACTTTACTTGTGGGTGTCACGTGATAGGAAATCCTAGGGAACACAGAAGCCCACAGTGTCAGGCACACAGAGTGATGAGAGAGGAATAGAGATGAAGGAGCTGCAGGACCCGGTTTCATCTGAGAGAACTCAGTGAAGCTGCAGACAGCAGACCAGACAGAGGAGAGGACAGGACAGCCTTGAGAAGCCTCTGCCTCCAATGCCTCCCACATCATGCTCAGAATCCCCAAGTCCTCAAACCCATTTCCCTCTCTCCCCTGGTGTTCACTGCAAGGTTTTTCTAACCTGGGCATTTGGGCCTTCCAGGTATGCCATGAGGTATACCTAGAGTCACAGACACAGTAGGACACACCTGACTGACATGTTCTTCAACCAACTGGTCGCACAACTGATAGACTCAAGGATGTTTGTGTTCATGTCTATCCTGGTTTCTGAGGCCATGAATGGAAAAGACATTACCTGGAGCCTACCAGACCAGGACTGTGTCTGTCCTGATGAGAATGTGTCCTGTGAAATGAGGGTCCACCTGGAAATGAACCCTCTTACCAGGCAACTGCTGCTTCCTTCTGATGACCCTGGAACCACACCACCAGGGTCAGTGGGCAAACATGCTGATACTGATTCACCACTTCAGTGTGTAGGAGACAGGCTAGGGTATGCATAACATCAAGACAGGTCCCTGCCTCTAGTGGGATGAGCACAATGTAACGTAACAGGGGACCTGTTCTACACCTCAATCAAGAACAGTTTGCAAAAATGGGACAAGTTCCTCCAGGACCTGGATTCTTGCATGATTTAAAATTAGAAGCCTGTAAAGACTGCAGTCCCTTACTTATCTTTGATCTATAGGAGGTCCTGGTAGTGAAAATCTGCAGGAATATGGGACTCCTTCTTCCACAAGTTTCCTGGTTTTCCTTTGACAACACCAGCAGGAGTCGGGGCCAGAGACATTATTTTCTCCACAGATGCATGATAACTCTCCAGGACCCCAATGCAGACTGTAGGAAGTCCAGGTGGGAATTTAAAGGCTTTTACAACTTTACATCCTTATTTTGAATTCCCACATCTAAGGGACTGCAGTACCGTGAAGGAAGGCCCTGAGAACACTGGATCTGAAAATGGAGGGCTCAGAGCCCAAGAAGCAGCAAGGCCCAGTAAAAGTACCTTTTACTAAGGCAGGTGTAATCCCCCTGCAGGTGCCACTTCCTTCTCAAGGAGACAGTGCCAGAGGACCAAAGGCCTTCTCTGGATCCCAACACCACAATCCTGGTGATTGCCTGGGGAATAGAGGGGTTAGGTGACAGAGAGAGGATAGATCA
>PVLA01014990.1:0-27602 GCA_004027455.1 Hydrochoerus hydrochaeris | reverse complement strand
TGACCACTTTTAATATTCTGTTCTTGTGATGGATTTCTGGGATCCTGATTATTATATGTCTGGGTGTAGATCTGTTTGGGTTGTAGCTGGCTGGAGTTCTATATGCCTCATTTATCTGAACTTCACTTCCATTACCTATGTTTGGGAAGTTTTCCTTAATTATTTCTGTGAATAGACTTTTTATTTCATTTGTATTTGTCGCTGCATCTTCATTCACATATTTTATTCTTAGGTTATAAATCCACTTGTCATCTTCCAGCCTTTGTATTGTTGCTTCCTGGTTCCTTGCTATTTTTAAGGGATCCTTCCTTTCACAATCATACTTTACAAATCTATCTTCAAGTTTTGAAAGTTTGTCTTTAGTTTCTGTTAAAAGGTTTTGCCAGGTTTCAATAGAGTTTTTAATTTCCTGATATTCTCTTTGGATCTGTTTCATATATTCTAGGTTTTGTTTATATTCTTTATCAAAGCCTTCTCTCCTTTCTCTGGGTTCCTCTATTCTTTCATTTTTGTCTACTTGAGGATTATCCAGGACTTCTTTTATTAGTCTTCTTATATCTTGCTTCACCTGAGTTAGAATTTCAGATTTAAATTTGATGATGAAGTCACAGATGTATTTCTTTATTTCTGATGAGGCTGTCTTTGACATTACAGGTTTGCTGCTCTCAACCTCCTCTGCATTTACCTCTGTTGAACTCACTTTCCCTGTTTTCACAGTTGGGGATGTTTGGCTCTTTCTCTGTCTTGTCATGTCTTTGGCCCCCTTATGATGGGTGGGTGGTGGGGGTATCTGGGCCTTTCATTTTGCTTAGTTTTTCTGCAGTGCACTTGCTAGGGAAGTACCACTCCTCAGTCTGCAGTGGATCTGCGAGTTGCAGGCTGAGAGCTGGCTCCTCCCCCTATGCCAGTCAACCAGTTTATGCTTCAACAGGTTTGTGTGTTCCCTGGGGATGCCACTGGCCCAGGAAAGCCTCTTCCCTGGCTATTGGGTTTCAACCAGGGGCGTGGCCCAGCCCAAGCAGATCCCACCAATCTGCTTTTGACTAGGAGTCATCAGCAGACACTCCCTAAGGCCCCGATTCAAGCCATCCCCACCCAACTCCAAAATGTCACCTAGCCAGTCCTCCCAGTTTGGGGATTCCAGTTCCCATCACTCACCAAAGTTCATGCAGTTTGACTCGATGTTTCCACTCCCTGTCTCAGGGCCTCCCCCAGCCAAGGGTCTTGAGCTCACCAACCCCCGCTCTCGGCAGGGCCGTGATCTCAGCTCAATCGTGAGTCACCTGACTCTAAGACGTGCCATTACAGAGATTGGGGCTCGCCCAGCTCCAGCCCTCTGTCAGTGCTTCTTTTTCTTCTTTCTTTTTTTTTTTCTTTTTCTTTTTCCTCAGTTTCTTCCTGGGTCATGAGAATTCCTCTCCTTTTGTCTGGCTTTCTCCATGTTGCCAGATTCCAGCATCTGAGTTGTTTTTATTTTTTTTTTTCCTCAGAGAAGCTCTCTTATCATGCTGCCACTCAGTCAGCCATCTTGCAATCCCCATATCTTTATTTTCTTAACTACAAGTTTCTTGCCTTTGACAAGATGAGTCTGACCACAAATGAACTTTATATCATTGTGGATGTTTCTCAAATACAGTTTGCTTTCAAAACAAGGTGTGTAATTTTTCAGATTTTGCATAAGGTAATTTAGTTAGTGTATCAATTGATTTCTCCTGTGCAGATAGCCATTTATGCCAGCTTTTACTTTCTACTTAGCCTTTTTCTCTCAAATTGAAATACATCCCTGTCATGTAGTAAATATCCATGTCGGCCAAAGCATAATTCCTGATTCACTCAAGAAATAAATCTTAGTGTATACATTTGGCCTCAACAGTCAAAGGACATTGTTTAGGAAACATTTTTACATGAAGGCCTTTGCCATTTTAATTACTAATCTATTTATATAACATTAAATTATTCATATGTCTTCTTTCACTTAAAATTTGTTGCTTTATTCAAGCTTTCAACACAGCTATTCTAAAACAATTCAGTTTAACCTTCTTTTATTTGCTTGCCAACATACTTCACAATTGCTTTTTTTTAATTTCATTTTGGGTCACAAGTAAACACTCACATACTGAAATCCGAAGAACAACATGAAACATTAAGAGCAGCTAAGAAAAAGATTGCCCCACTTATTTATCCCACACAAAACCAGTGGGCATTTATCTTTTTCTTTATGGCTTATTCCCCTTGAAAGACAATTATTAATTTGTTTCAAATGTGGCATCTCAAGTAGTCGGCCTGAAAGAATAAGAGAACAGAATGATGACCAGTGACTGGGAAATTAGGGGATGGAGAGACAGGAAATTTCAATCAGATTTGGTGGCCCAGGTAGGTGGGAAGAAGTTTGGTTAATGTCATGCATGGTAGTGCAACTCTAGCTGAGAGCAATGGATAATATATTTCCCACAGAGGATGTGCAGGATCTTATCACCATGAAAAAGGACAGAGGTGGTGGGTGTGCTCACTATCCTGATCTGAGCATTACTCAATGGCTATACTTTTAGTATAGCACATACTGCCCTGTACATATGTACAATTATTATATGTGAATAAAAAATTCAGAACTCCCTGTGACTCAAAGCCAGGTTGCATTGTGCAAAAATAAATCTCCTAGTGTTTCCCATAAAAACACTCAAATTTTGTTGTTCTTTGTAAAGTACTTCTTTGAGCCTTTTGTGAATTCTTCTTTAGGAGTTTTTTAGATTTCTGGAAATTAATCTATATATGTCTAGGTACAAATGAAGACATTATTACATCTTTCTTTTAATAAACATCTGTTTGATCATTTTTTATAATTCTTGGATATCCTCCTAACTAAAGTTCAATCATAGTTATAAACAAGGGAGCTCATACTTTCTTATATTCCTATCTGGTTCATCTCTCCCCATGTTTACTGAATAAATTGCATTTCTTTAAACACAGAGAGGAACCAATATTAACAAGATGGCCAATATGTGTATGAGATTTCTGGGTACATTGCCTGGTATTTGTTCCTTTTACATAGTGAGAGTTAAATTGTGAAGAATAGGGAGAGGATGGGCCCCAGGAGACATTGGACTGTCATACATTCTTAGGAAGATTGTGTGTAAGTATAAGCATGAGTGTGTGTGTGCACACACATGCATGGGTGTTTTGCACATATGTGTTTGCTTTTATAGGAGCCCACATATAACAGGAACTGGCTTCAATATGTTCCAAATTGTACTTCATGATAGAGAAGCCAGATCATCCAGCAACAAATAGGTGCAAACAGGAGTGTATTTCAATATTCCAGGATCCTTGGGGTCAATTTCAAGTAGCAAAGGCCACATCAGAAAAGGGGATGTTTTGTGTCCTGACTCTTTGGTGGCAGTTCAAAGACCACCCCATCTCACTGTCCTTCCTGCCTACACTTCTTCTCACACTGGCTCTGTGTTGACAAACACTCAAAACTAGCACTGTCCTCAGGTAGATGGACATTTCCCCTGCCTGCTATGGCTCTCTGGAAATGATTTTATGCCCTCCTTCTTTTTAGGCAGGTCTGTGGTTTTGCTAGCTTTTTTTTTTTTTGACACAGGGTCTAACTATGCAGATCAGACTGGACTTGTGCTCCCTTTGTAGCCCAGGCTGGCCTCGAACTCTGAATGATCATCCTGTCTCAGTTTCCCAAGCATTGGAATCATAGGCATGCACCACCCTACCCAGTTGAGGACCATCTCCTTTCAAGTGTCACCTATCAGCCCATCTTACCTGAGGACCAAGGACAAGTTACACCCACTGTGTACAGTTTTCTCACTGCTTCTTTCCCTTTAGAACTTTTCACTATGTGACATATGTAATTATTCCTTTCCTTCTTGGTACTTCCTTCAACTTCCTTTTATTATTTCTTGTTATTTGATTTTAGGGACATTAAGCTTTTAAATACTGATCATTCATGTGTAAACTAAGTCATACTCCACAAAAGTATGAACAAACTTGAATTTTTAATCTAAAATGTCTTTCAAAAGATGGGAGTAAGACAAGAATTCAAATCAGTAACCTAAGGGGGATTCCATCAAGGGGAACCAATTTAGACAAAATGTAGCAGTTAGAGTCTGGACCATGGAATAGGAATGATAGCTTCCCTCTCAAGTGAATACTCCATACCTGTGTCACATTATTTTTCTCTTAGTCACACCAACTCTATGGAACCAGAGAATGAAACACAAGCTTCTCAATATTTCCTTCTGGGAATTTCAGAGGACCCCAGCTTGAAGCCCTTCTTCTTTGGACTCTTTCTGGTTATGTACCTAGTCATAGTGCTTGGGAACCTGCTCATCATCTTGGTCACAGTCACAGTCTCCCACCTGCACATGCCCATGTATTTGTTCCTCTCTAACCTGTCCTTTGCAGATGTCTGTTTTTCTTCTACCAGCATCCCAAAGATGCTGGTGAACATTCACACACAAAGCAAAGTCATCACCTATGAAGGCTGCATCACCCACGTATATTTTTTCATTGTTTTTGCAGTTTTGGACAATTTCCTCTTAGCCGTGATGGCATATGACTGCTTTGTGGCCATCTGTCACCCCCTGCAGTACATGGTCATCATGAACAGCAGGTTCTGTGGCTCTCTGATTGTGGAATGCTGGATCACCAGTGCCTTAAATTCCTTATTACAAACCTTAATGGCATTGAGGCTGTCTTTCTGTGCAGACTTGGAAATCCCACACTTTGTATGTGAAGTTAAGCAGCTGGTGCTTCTTGCCTGCTCTGACACCTTTGCTAATGAAATGGTGATGTACTTTGCAGCTGTGCCACTAGTCAGTGGTCCCCTTGCTGGCATCCTGTACTCTTATGCTAAGATCATTTCTGCCATCCATGCCATCTCCTCAGCCAGGGGCAAGAACAAAGTGTTTTCCACCTGTGTGTCTCACCTCTCTGTGGCCTCCCTGTTTTATTGTACACTTCTGGGTTTCTACATTAGTTCTTCCATTACCCAAAACTCACAGGCCAGCATGAGAGCTTCAGTCATGTACAGCATAACTTTCTGTTATTCCAGTGCTTTTCCTAGGGTCAGAAGTGATTGGAAGGTTGACATTAGTCTCATAGGATACTGGACGTGATTCTCCTATGGAAAAACAACCCTAGGCAGCTGAATCTATTTAGAGAAGAAACCCAGAGATGACAGAATTTAAACTTTCTCCCATTATTCCTTTTCTATAGCTATTGTCAGTGTTTTATTTATTTTTTTATTTTTAAAGTAGCAAAATACCACAGAACAAGACTGAACAAAGCCAGTTGAGGCAGTGAAATTGTTACAGAATTTTACAGTAGGTTAACGGGATAACAGTAATAGCTACCATAGTATATCTTGTTTTCTTCACAATAGTTGTTCTTTCAATCAGGTATAGCAAAATCAAAGGAAATACAGAACATTATAGAACTTATCAAAACAGAGTATTTAATAGAGCTGTTACATTAATCAGAACAAAGCAAAACAGTGGTAAAAATATTTGCCTTCAAAGAGATGGTACAAGGAAATCCTCCTTATTACTATATTGCATATAGTCAACCTCGCAAGAGATACTTAGATCTCTGTCTCCCACTTTCTAATGCGGGGGTGGTTTGAATGTTTGAATCTCAGGCTATGTGATGGTAGGGTCACAGCCACTAACCAGGGAGGTGATCTGGGTGCTTGATTTCTGATCACCTTAAGTTCCAACATGATGCAGATCTCAGGAGACACTGATGGTTCTTGCCCTGGGTTGGCCAGCATTTTTATTAGTACTATACATGCCATAGTACTTGTGGTTTCACATTTGATCACAGGATTCTATTATTCACTTGAGGAAACACTTATATTCAGTTCCTTTTTCACAATGTCTGTTATATTCCTGAGCACAATGTGACAAGGTAAAGAATAATTAATAAAGAAGGAAAGAAGAGAAGAGAGATATTAGCAAATGAAAGGAAGAAAAGACCTATGACTTTACAATTTGTATATTTGGGCTGGTGAGTTGGTGGAGATGTGGTTTTAAGGTTATTTGGGGGGTACAGGGAAAAAAGCAGATCACTAAAACTGGGGATTGAGAGAAGCTATGATTACATCAGAATCAATTCATGCATTGCTAGAAACCTTATATTTCAATACTGTATACACATTTTTTTGAGGATTAACTTGATGTGTGCATGAATGGTCCTGTTCAAGTGAGAGAACTGATTAGTTACCATTTTTCTTTTGGCATATACAAACATAACCCATATACTTTCCAGATGAAAAAGAAAAACAAAAACAGAGTGAAAAAGAAAAACATCCAGCCACACATCTACCATAATTCAAAAAGTCAGGAGACTACTCAGTGCTGTTTATACTGCAGTCACAACTGTCCAGAAACAACTGTGGTAAAGTGAGCTGGAATCCACTAGGTGTGAGCCAAGGGACTGAACTGGCTGACCAGTTTCCCCTGTGATTTATTCTCCTCCTTACCACAGAGGGAAGGAGATGGACTCTTGAGCCTACTTCTAACTCCCTCTGCAGATGGTGCTCTGCCTGGATTCAGCTGTCTTCAGAGAGGTGTCATTACCTAGATGCTTTTAGCTTTTGTTTTATGCCTGGGTACATTGACCCAGGGGAATTGATTGAGTGCAGTGTTCCCACTCTTTTCTGAAGGGTGTCCTTGATCTCCATGTCCCCCTCAGGGGTAATCACAGCTGTTGCTTTGGTCTGCTTCACCTGTACTCCTGCGGTGAGCAGGATACTGCTGGACATCTCTCTCACTGCACCGCTTGTGTCCGACTCCCCACACACACTGAGCTCATCCCCACCAGTCTGTACACCTAGAGGCTCCAAAGGCTTCCAAAGCTATGGAGCTTTGGCTGGTGGTGGGAGGGTTTCCCTGCTGGCATCAGGCCTTGCCACTTCTGAATGGTGGGCCCCAGGCTGGCTGTCCTGGTGACGCAGAAGTCACTAATGTTTGAGTGAACAAGGAGAGAGGGCCTAATTTGGTGCTGCTCTGGTGTCTTTTCTCCTCCCTCAAATTAAACTGGTCATAACCAGTCTCCATCTCTCTAACCTCCTTAGGGACTGTGATAGTTTTCATGTCTTTCTCAAAAGCCTGGTCATCCTAACCATTCACTTGTCTCCAAATTATTCATGGTTTTGTTCATGTATTTATTCATTTACTTTTATTTGGAAGGTTGTGAAATACAACAGAAGAAGACAAAACAAAATCAGTTGAGACAGTGCAGTTGGCACAGAACTTCACAGCCTGTTACCGGGATAACAGTAATAGGAACTATAGTATATGTCATTGTCTTCACAATAGTTTTCTAGCCAATTAGGTACAGCAAAATCAAACCAAAGATAGAACATTATAAAACCAATTGAATGAGAATATTGAATAGAGTAAAGCAATTAATCATAATGAAACAAAACTGAAGACAACATTTGCTTTCAAACAGAAGATAGAGGAGACCCTCCATATTTGCTATATTTGATACAGTCATTTTCAAAAGAGATGCTCAGACCTCTGTCCTCAGTTGCTAACCAGCAGGAGGGGGTTGGGATGTCCTGTGCACTGGCAGGCTCACAGGACACACTACTGGGTTTCCTCCTGGCTCACGCTGGAAGAAGATGCTTACCAAGAGGGTGGTTATTCACTGGTTTCAAATTTCTCTAATTTCTCGCTGACCAGGGTCCTTCTCTGATGAAAAAAGGTATAGAATGGGGGGTCCTAGAGAAAGGATCCAAGGCCCTTCAGTGCTCAGATCCTACCCTCAGGGAATTAGATCCTCTCCAATATGGCACACTCAGTGGAACTGGGGTACAAGTAGAACCAGGATCAAGAGGTTCCATGCCTAAGTACACTTGCTACTGGGATTCATCTTGGGGGTGTCCCCTTCATGTTGTCTCTTACTGCTTAAGTCTTCATTTGCCCCTGTTTCAGAGTACCTGTAACTCCCTGGGCTCAGGGATTCTCTATAGGGTTGGATTGGTGGTCATAAACTCCCCCAGTTCCTCTTTGTCATGGAAGAATCTTGTATCTCCATTAAATTTTAGTGACAGTTTTGCAGGGTACATCAATCTGGGCTGGAGGTTATTTTCTTTCAAGGCTTGGAATACTTTGCTCCAAGCTCTTCTTGATCTGATGATCTTTGTTGAGAAGTCAGCCATGATCCTGATGGGCTTCCCTTTTAGGTAATCTGTTTCTTGTCTCTGATGACTTTTAATATTCTGTTTTTATATTGAATTTCTCGTATCTTGATTGTTATATGTCTGGGTGTAGATCTGTTTTGGTTGTAGGTGGTTGGAGTTCTGTTTGCCTCACATAACCAAATGTCATTTTGTTTTCCCATGCTTGGGAAGTTTTCCTTAATTATTTCTGTGTATAGCTTTTGTAAATTGCATTTTTATTCCTGCTTCTTCATTCACACTTCTTATTCTTAAATTGTAGATTCTCTTGTCATCTTCTAGCCTTTGTATTGTTACTGCCTATTTCCTTGTTATTTTTAAGAGATCTTTCCTTTCATGATCACAAATTGAAAACTTTTCTTCAAGTTTGATAGTCTATCCTTAGTTTCTTTTAAGGAGTTTTGCCAGATTTCAATGGAGTTTTTAATTTCCTGGTAGTCTCTTTGAATCTGCTTCATGTATTATATATTTTCTTTATATTCTTTATCAAATATCTCTCTCTTTTTTTGGTGTTCCTCCCTTCTTCCATCTGTATCTTCCTGAGAGATGCTTCCTGAGAGCATTTCTTTAATTATTCTTTTCATATCTTGCTTTACCTGATTTAATATTTCAGGTTTGAGCTTGTCTACAAGCTCCCAAAGATATCTCTTAATGTCCATTGAAGCCATGGCTGAGATTGCATGTTTGTTGCCCTGTCTCCCTTGATTTTCCCTCTCCTGTATCAGTGCTCTCAGGGTTCTGAGCTGGGGGCCTCTTCTTGCCTCTCTCTCCTGTCATGGTCCCAGCGTCCTCCACACAGGTGTACAGTGCAGGTCCCAGCCCCCTTCCCTGTTGGCCATGGTTCCTCCAAAGCATGCTGGCGAGGGACCTCTGCCCTCTCTTGCCTGCTTTTGTCACTGAGGTGTAAGCAGAGGCTGTGTATGCCTGTCCCTCCCCACAGGGCCAGCCAAACTTCAGGGGCCTTCACCCAGTTAGTACCTGCTACATACAGGTAATCGGTTTGGGATGGCTCATTGAGTCCCTGCCAGGGGTGCAGCCCAGTTCAAGCCAATCCCAGGAATCTTCTTTAAAAAAAATTTAAACACAATCCCCAAACGAATCCTCTCTGTGGAGGGAGTGACAAACTGAAGTCATTGTCCCTCCCAGTTCAGGCTCCCCTTGCCCGATTCCAATATGTTGCCCATTTGGTCATACCTACCTGTGAGGGGGTTCTCATTCCCTGCACTGACCATTGATTAATGAAGGTCCCTTCACTGGCTCTGCTCTCCATTGAGCTCACCAACAACTGACTTCAGTGCTGCTGTGGTTCCTGTGAGTGACAGTGGGAACAAGTTTGGGCAACTCTGACAGCCTGCATGGATTCAAGCTGGCACAAATTCACTCCAGCACAAACTTGGTGGGTTGCAGCAAAAACACTGTGTCCTATGACTTTTAACTGTTCCAGTTGTAGTCCTGATGTGTGTGATGAGCTTCTTTACATTTTAACTTCTTAGTGTGTCAAGAGGATCCATCTTCCTCTGTCTGGGTCTCTCCAGGATGTTTTATTCTGGCATATGAGTTGTTTCTCTGGGAGGTTTTGTATTTTGTTGCTCACTGAACAGCCATTTTCATGATTCATTTTATAATGTTCTGTCTTTGGTTTGATTTTTCTGTACTTTATTGACTAGACAACTATTGTGAAGATAGTGAGATATACTATGGTACCTATTGCTGTTATCCCTGTAACCTGCTGTGAAGTTCTGTACCAAATTCACTGCACTGTCTCAATTGCCTTTGTTCTGTCTTTTTCTGTTGTACTTCTACTACCATCAGAATGAATTTTTTTAAGTTAATGGTCTTTTTATTTGAAAAAAAGACTAGCATTTACAACTTGGAATGGACATAAATTGCAATTTCTTGAACAGAAATGTTGATGGTTGTGCTGAAGTCCACAGCCACTGCCTACTCTGCCAGCTCCAAATCATGGTTCAGAGGGTTTTAAAAACAGAGTCCAAAGATGCTCCCTTGTAAAAGATTTCTTATTAAAAATTTGTATGTGACAGGCTGACACCCATTTCACTGTAGTACAATGCAGGTATTGCTAAACCAACATATGTGGGCATGCCACCACAGTGTATCATTGTCACCATGGGTCAGAGCACAGGGAAATACAAGAGGATCATCCTCCTACTGGGACTACATCTCAGCAGTTTCTCCTTCACCCATTTTCTGCACATCATCCTGAGGTAAACCAATTTTCAATGTGTTTGTTTTCAGTAAACCAGCCATGACAATTTATACTAACAAATTAAACTCAAACCCATCTAAATAGGTTTTGAATTTGTTTTTTCATTTTTTGGTTTTAATACAAATGCTTGACTGTGCTCAATCATCAAGCTGCATGCATGAAAAACTGGCCAGCCCAAACAGTGTATTAATCATTAGCAAATGGAACTTTAAGGAGTCCACTAAGTGCTTACTTATCATTAAGGTAGTACAATTATTTATATTGTAAAACTGATGTGTAACTTGATCTTTAGGGGACAGGACCACCAACCAATACATGCAGATTTTGTGTGTGTGGACAGAAGGTACTTTTGACATTCAGTTTTGCTATATAGAAACAGAATGAATAAATGAACTTTTTTCTTTTTTTCTTTTTTTTGCAAGAGGTAAGTAAAAGATTCAATTTGATTCTTCTAGAGTGGGGAAAAAGTATTGAAAGTAGGTCTTCATTTCGCAGTCATCATCTGTATGAATTCTTCATAGTTGACTTGTCTGTCTCCATCAATATCTGCTTCTCTGATCATTTCATTTACTTCTTCATCTGTTAGTTTTTCTCCTAAGTTTGTCATGTCATGACATGACATAGTTCTGCTGCACTGATGTAACCTTTTCCATCCTTGTCAAAGACTAGCATTTACAACTTGGAATGGACATAAATTGCAATTTCTTGAACAGCAGATGGATTTCTTCTTCACTATGTGTATCTTTCATTTTTCTGGCCATCATAGTCAAAAATTCTGGGAAGTCAATGGTGCCATTACCATCACCATCCACTTCATGGATCATATCCTGCAGTTCAGCTTCTGTTGGGTTTTGACCCAGTGATCTCATGACAGTTCCTAGTTCCTTTGTTGTGATGGTGCCATCACCGTCTTTATCAAATAGGGAGAAAGCTTCCTTAAATTCAGCAATCTGTTCTTCGGTCAGCTGATCAGTCATGGTGCAAGCGAAGGGAGGAAGAGCAGAGGGAGCAAGGGTGATGCACCAGCACAAAGGCTGTGACAGTGGGGGTGCCTCTGCTTCAACTGCTGCTAAGGTGCGGTGTGTGCTCTGTACTGTGCCGCCGCCACCGCCCGCGCCGCCGCCTGACTGTGAGAAACAGCAAAGCGCTCACAAGACTCCCAGCACCACTGCCACAGAATGAATTTTTTTAAATTCAAAAAATTTTTTAAAATATCTACATTTAAATAAAATCCCCAAACAAATCCTCTGTACACTTAACCTGGAAGAATCTTGGCTTCGAATGGTGTCTCCTGAGATCCTTTCTCCTTCTGTTTGTGCTAGGTGTTGGAGGGGAATGCTGTCCTGTGCTCTGTCAGATGTTGAGCAGTGTCCTAGGCCATCACTCACATAGTGCCAATGCACCTCCCTTCATGGGACAATTCGAATTTCTCAAAATATTTCCAAGTGTTCTTTGGAGTGAAAATCATTCCTGGTTGTGCACCACAGTTTAGAGTATGAGAGCTAGGAAAATTTGGATGGATTCCAATGAGACCCCATCTGTTACTGCATCTCTCACTTTTGGCAGATCCATGTAGGCCTTATAAGTCCCATTACTGCAAATTTAAAGAAAGGTTCTTAGTTGTATAGACAACTAGAATGGACATCTCTAAAAATTAAATGAGGAGGTCACTGTGAATTGCTAATATCAAGGCAATGAGCCTAAGAGTCTGAACATCACTTATAATTACCATACACTTGATAAGCGATGAAGTCTCCAGAATCTCTTGTCTTACATATATGAACACCTAATTGTTTTGTCAAAAGCACAATGAGGCAGAGAAATATAGCACCCATGGTCCTCCATGGGGAACACGATTTTCCCCATTTGCTGAATATGTTGCAAGTTTTGGAAGATATGAACTTGTCCTTGGCATAAATGGAAGCTTTGGTGATGTCAGCACAGACTCCTTGAGTTTAGACTTTGACTAGAGCTCTAACATGGGGTTGGGACAAGGTGTTGTTCTAGATCTCTCAAAAGTGAGAGTGTTTATTGAGAAAGACAAATGAAATCTAGATTCACCTGGATTTTTAACCTGAGCTCTTGTAACAAAGAATCATCAGAAAACATTTTCTGTGTGGAGCAGTGTCCCACAGGGTTTGGAATGACAAGAGGGAGGAGCTAATGCACAAGGGAGAATCTACTGGGAAGCATGAATATATCCTGCATTGATTGTCTCACAGAATGTGCAACCCTGAGCTGGTCAAGGTGTTTTTCTAAATGGATTGTCCTGGTTTGGCAACCTTGGCTTCATATTTGCTGCTGTCTTGTCTGGGGACAGAGCTTCAGTTTCCATCACCAGGTCTCCAGCCTGTGTTTGAGGTGCCAGGGTGGTCATTGACATTTAAGTGACAGGAGTGGAAGCTAAATTAAAAAGGGGAATGAAAGGGATAAAGTGGCTCCAGGTAACTTTGAGAATATGTCCAAGACTCTCTGCAAGTCCCTGAAGTATAGACACAGGACATCAGCTGTGAGGGGACAGACTATGACCTGGCGTGTGTCTTCTCTTCTTTACAATGTGACACTAGAGCAAATATTTCCACTTAGAGTAACTTCCCATCAGAGAGTTCTGGACCAGAGCATTACTTGAAGATCCTGCCTTGCAATTTCAGAACAGGAGGTACAGTACACATTTTCAATTATTTCCCTTCATGTGAGACAGTCAGATGAATCACATTAATAGATTAGCAAGGCTATTACAGTAATAAAGTTTGCTTGCAATTATTTACTTACTGGTGACTCTGAATGTATTTGTGGTTTTGCTATCAATTTACTTGTAAATTTTCCATGTAAAATCTTTGCTTTTTCACAGTGGAGCTGGAGTGCTGTTTTTCATGACACTTCTCTTTTTGTTTTATGAAAAAAATAAAATTTCATAACAAAATGATTAGAGAATAACAGTATTCAATATACTCTGTATTATTTTCAGTTGTTACTCAGAACAGAAGATATAAACCAAGGATATTCTTACAAAAAAGGAACAAACAGATAATACCACAATTGCATTTGTTTTCCAAATAGAAGAAATGGAGTTTATAACCACTTTTATAGACTTCCATTTAGCTTTTGAAATTCATGTGTATGTATGTTGGGAGAATTACATACATATTTGAATTTTTCTGATCCATTTCTGTAAGTCAGATTATTCTGGTTGTCATCTATAAAACATTGTACTCATTTTCAGATTGTGTTTTTTTCTTAAATAACACATACATATTTAGAAAGAATTTATTTATTTTTATGGTGCTGGACATTGAACCAGAGGCTTATATAGGCCCCATGAACCCTTGAAATATACCCATGTAAAATGATATATACAGATAATTTAACTCAGCTATATGGTATTTTCTTACAGATCTTTGTCAATTTAGTTATTAATCCATGTTGAAGTCATTAAATTATTGCTATTTCATATCCTATTTCTGTCTTTTACCAATGATCATTTTGAATTTTTAATAGTAATGTTTTTACACTATCCTATGTGGCTTAGTTTTAGTCTCCCCTGTCTCGCTTTTTATCTCATAGCTTCTCATTTTCTTTCAATTTGTCTGTATACAAAGCACTTGTAGTCACACACCTTCATGGAAATACAAAACTGAACAAGGAGAGTAAAATCTTCTCATTGGAATCTCGAATTATAAAGGCAAAGTCAGTGTGTGATGGAATAAGCCTGTGTGTGACCTAATATCCTCTGGGATGAATCATAAGTAGGATATTTTTCAGTGTAAAGGAACAGATTCGCAGGATGTTACCGCATAGAATTTATATAGAACAAGGGAGAAACGTTTGCTAATTGAGAGTGATCAAAATGAAGAGTGGAGTGTAGCCCAACTATTAGCATTTTTAATGACAGAGAGAGAGAGAGAGAGATCAAAACCCAAAACCTCACAATAACATGGAAGTAAAAATTCACAGATGGAATTCTTGATTTACAATAAGACCATATAACCCTGAGTGCTCCAGATAAATATGGAATGGATAGAATCAGCTCTGTCTTTGTTTCATATAAAATTCTTAAATTCAGTAGCTCTTCATACATTTTCTCTTTTGCATTTTTGGCTTATTCCCTTTGCCCATGTTTCTACTGAGATGTTCAATCTGTAGATGTTTTGACACTAAAACCAAAGTAGAACCTTTTCTCCTGGAAGCATTTATTGTTGACACTTATTGCTTTTCCTGGGTTTAAAACAAGCTGAATTTTGCCATACGTAAGGAAGAGGTTTCATGCTCATGGTCTCTCAGGAGTCAACCAAACTCATGAGACTTTTTTTTTAATCCCAAAGTTTCATTTCATTGTGTTTATGCTGTTGATTGAGTGGATGTTTTATCCTTCTAACATGTTTCTGTAGAGAGAGGGCAGGTCACAGCCTTACCAAAATGGAAATTAATCTGATGTTGACAGCTTGCTTTGAATCCATCCCTCTCTGATATCATACATGGGTGTAAAAATACCATGTTATTTACACTGTTACAGAAGTCCTCACTGTGCTTCCTGTACCTAAGCTTGATGTGCTCAGTGTGTGTGTGTGTGTGTGTGTGTGTTTACAAGAAACTTAGGAGTGAGTGCAGGTTTCCCAGGAGATGGACAAGGGTCCACCCTTCACAAAAGATGCTCATAATACAGAAGCCAGAACTCAAGGCAATGGAGGGAGACAAATAAGGACTGATGTCTGTTCATGGGAGATTTTGGAATCAATTCATTAAAGCAAAAGCTACACTAGTTGGAAAGAGAGCCTCCTTTTGGCTTGAACTTTCAGCAGCAATAAGACTGCATACAGTTTTGGGCTCCAGGAGTCAAAAGCAGGAGTTGGGTGCAGGAGTGAATGTCTTAGACACCCCAATAAACACCAGCACAGACCCACACTTGTGAAATTTTTTCTCTCTGAGATGAGATCTCACTGGGTAGCAGGAGCTGGCCTCTTACCCTGGAATCCAGTGAACATCTCACTTCCACCTACAGTGGAGGAGTAGACAATTTTGCATGCAGGTCAGTCATCATTCTGTGTCACATGTGGCCCTACCCACTCCTCTGATTCCACTGCTCACTTGTTAGTGGTGAGCTAATGAGAGAAACATCTTCTCCAGGGCCTTTGAATCCACTGCTCCTCCTGTGAGTCACACACAACGCTGACACCCTTCTGGCTCCCAACCTGTCTTTCTGGGTGTTTCCGTGCAATTGTCGCTTTGTCCCTGGTCTTCTGTGGAATAACCAGCAAAAATAGCACCTCACCAACTCTCTCCTTTTCATCTTTTTCACCACATTTTCTATAATTGGATCTTGAAGAGTCCTGTAACCAAACATGCATTAGAGTGGTGGTCCCAAGCTAGAGCTATTGAGAGATGGTAGAGTGGTTAAGAGATGGAGATTAAAGGGATGAATTTAGATTATTTGGGATACATCCTTAATGGAGATTGGGAACCTCCACCGCACATTTCACTTAATTTTGCTTCCTGTTCATGATGGGGCATGGATTTGCTCTGTCATGCACTTTGACCATAACATGTGGCCTTATGTTATCCCCAATGCTGTGGGGTCAACCTATCATGGGATTTAAGAAACTTCACCCACATTAATTTCTCTCTTTACCAGCTGATTATTCCAGGGATATGACACAGCTCTGGAGAGCTGTCAGACACAGCACTTAGAATCATCTGACAAAATTCATAATTTAAAAAAATTTTTTGTATTCCTTGACCATCATTTTACTGTAGAGATCTTTTCTTCATAGGTTATTAATTTTCTCCACAATGCTTGGGACATGGACCATTTTCAATTCACTACATTCAAATGCATAAAATTTATTCATTTTTTTTAGTAATTACCATTGTGAGCATGGGACAGGACGTCTGAATGAGAATTTACACAGCAGAAGTAATATTCTAAAGGGGAGAAGTCCATGCAAAAATAGAGAAATTAATTTCCTGATTCTAGAAGATCTGGGATCAAAACGAAACTCAGTAGTAGAGCATCTAACTTGTATGTGAGAGGTCCTGAGTTCTATAAACCTTAGTGCAAAAATGGTAACATTTCTGACAGGTGAGTGATGCAATCTTTGGTCATGCTCTTTTTCTCTCTCCTTTTTTATTTTTGGAAGTTTATACAAGCATGGAAGCAGGAAATGTTATGCAGATTTCAGAATTTCTTCTTCTGGGATTATCAGAGGACCCAGAACTGCAGTCCCTCATCTATGGGATTTCCTCTCCATGTACTTGACCACCATGCTCGGGAGCCTGATCATCCTCCTGGCCATCATCTCAGATCCCCACCTGCACATGTCTATGTTCTTCTTCTTCTCCAACCTGTCCTTGTGGACATCGGCTTTACCTCCACTATTGTGCCCAAGATGCTTGTAAACATCCAGACCCACAACCAGGTCATTAACTATGCAGCCTGCATCATCCAGATGTCCTTTTAATTGCACTTTGGAGAGCTGGACAACTTCCTTCTGGCCGTGATAACCTATGACAGGTTCGTAGCCATCTGTCACTCCTTGTGTTACAAGGTTATCAGGCACCACAGCCTCTGTATATTGCTGGTGCTGGTATCCTGGATGGTCAGCGTCCTGCACACTCTGTTGCAAAGCCTCATGTTGCTGCATCTGTACTTCTGCATGGAGCTGGAAATCCCACACTTCTGTGAACTCAATCATGTGGCCCAACTTGCCTGTGATGAAAATGTTCTCAATGACCTTGAGGTGCACTTTGTACCTGTACTGTTGGGTACTAGGTCCCTTGCCTACATCCTTTATTCTTACTCTAAGATCCTTACCTCCATCCGGGCCATCTCTTCAGCTCAGAGAAGGCATAAAGCATTTTCCACCTGTGCATCTCACCTCTTGGTGGTCTCCTTATTTATTGCTCAGGTCTAGGTGTGTACCTTACCTCTGCAGCCACACACAGCTCACATTCAAGTGCAAAAGCCTCGGTGATGTACAATGTGGTCAACCCCATGGTGAACTGCTTCATCTACAGTCTGAGGAATGCAGACATCAAGAGGGTTCTGAAAAGATTCTCCAGAGGGAAATTGCAAAAGCTAAGACTTCCCTGCAGCCTGAATGATAGAGCAGGATGCTTTCTAAACAAGAAAAAAGAATTCTATGGCATTTTAGAAGCCTTTTGGATTAAAATTGAATACAAAGAATATAACTAAAGAATTTATCAGTGAAGTTTACTAGAACTTCAGAAAAAACTGATGTCAGTACTGTGTGAACCCCTTCACGAGACTGAGAGTGAAGGGACACTGCCAACTCAGCACAGCAACTTTCTGGAGGTGTAAGGAGCTTTTTACACACCACTAGTCAAAGCTTTGAAGAACCAGAAAGCATCATGAAGATAGATTCCCTACTATTCCACCTTAGAAAAATATTCTACCCCCAAGGAGGGATAATGTGCTAAGGAATCATTTCTCTGAAAGGCGTGTGAGTTAACAGAGAGGTAGAAACACTAAGTAATTCTCCTAAATCACAAACCACTGCCTGACATGGGAACATAGAATCAGCAGGAGCAATATCTTGTCTTTCCAGGCTGGTTCCCCATGGGGAAATCAGGGATTTAGAAGATGACGTAACCAGGAGATGAGGGCCCTCAGCTGCCACCATCTTTTGTGATGCTCCTCAGAGTCTACACATCGGAGCTGTCAAGGACATTAGTGGTTTCTTTTTGAGGTCTCAGGTTTACATAGGGGAGTCATCCTTTTGGTTTGGCTACATCTTTTTGGGGAGACAGAGCTTCAGTCCCCAACTCAACCATTGAGAGGAGGATTTGTTCTTCCACCCTGAGAATATCTTCCTGAAGATTATATCCAAGTGAGTCTGAGATCCCAGCAGGCATCACAGGGGAAAATGTGCTACCCACGAGTGTGGATGTGAAGGCAGCTGAGATGCAGCCTGACCTAAACTTGAGTGAATCTTGCTGTGATTGCCAGCTGCTCTGATGAACAATTCATACTGTAGTGTTAATTCCTAATCTTAAAACACATATGACTAAGGCAGGTTCTTTGTCAACAATAACTTGGTGACAATGGAAAATCAAAGGGAAGAGAGAAAGGTATCTAAAAGTGCTTCCAGGAATCAAATGTAAATTCAAGGATTTTACAGTTAAGGGAATGGATCCATAGGGTGTTTGTTACTGAGAAAAATGAACTGAAATGAGGTTGTTGCTATGCTTAAGTTGAAATGTAATTGACTTTTCTTCTGTACTGATGAGAAAGATGCAGAGGAAATAATAGTCACATGTAACATCTTGCAACAGCAGTTCATGAGACCTCAGTTTCCAAATTTTATCTCTATCATTGAGCATTCACAGAAAGACCATTAAATAAGGGAGTGGTTTGCCTAAGACCCTTCTTTTGCAATGAATTTAATACTTGTGAGGCTTAATGCACATTGAGCTTTTTAGTCAACTCTGCTCTATTACAAATTGTCTATGCCAGTATTTCCCTTTCATACTCTGTGGGAGGATTTCTAATTTGTTTCCACTGTAGTTTTCAAATGAAGCATTGGAGTTTTAAAATTTCCTTTCACAAACCTTTGGATATTTAGTTCTTTTGTATATGTATAGATGTGTTGTTTGTGGGCATGAGAATTTATACTTTTTTGTGGTTGAATATATGACTGGTCATAAATATTATTTCCACATTGCTTGTTTTTCTGAAACAACTAATTCAATAGTTATGAGTTCTTGATTTTAATAAAAACCTATTGAAGATTCTTCTGTATTTTTGTGATAGGAAATCATAGTTTCTACATATATCCAACTTTTTTTCACATCTGTTCTTCCTTATGAGGCTTTTGACTTTCTGTGGCTAGACAGACTTCTAAGGTATCAGCTTCAGTCATCATCTGGAGGGCATCCCTTCTATCTTACCATTTCAGAGTAAGAATGTGTTTGAATACACATCTTGATAAGGGAAAAACTGTAACTCTACATAACGTTACTTCTATGCATTTTAGAAGACTCTTCTCATATTATATTATTACCAGCTCTCTGGTAATATAATCTTTATTTATAAAACCCATATCCCTACTATAAATGTATTATTATTTTTTTATATTTTTTTAATTTTTTTTCTTTTTGAGGGTATCTCTGTTCAGTTCAGGCTGGCCTTGAGCTCACTTTGTGGTCCTGGCTGGTCTCAAACTCACAATGATCCTCTTGCCTCAGTCTCCCGAGTTCTAGGATTACAGGACTGCACCACCACATCTGGCAGATATTATTATTTTATGTCTGTTTTGCATGTTTTAGGTTTTCATTTGTTTTAAGCAGCTCATATTTCATGCATGTGTTCAGACTTCACAGTGAGCTTTATTAATATGGGTGATCAGTGCATAGTCATAAAAATATCAAAAATTAAAAATCATTGCAGTAGACAGTGGAATAATGTCAGCCAAGGTTAATACAAAACCTAGCTTGACCCACTGCATCCCAGACCATCCCGGCTGCACACAGGGACAGGAGCCTACCCAGTTCATGCCCAGCGACTGCCAATCAGCCAGTGGGACCACCCAGATTCCAGCTTTGGGCCCTCACCACGGACTCTGGCAGAATCCCAGCTCAGGAAAAGGGACTTTGAGCCTGCTTCCAGGAAGTAAGACAACCCGCTGCATCTCAGACCATCCTAGGCAGCACACAGGGACAGGAGCCTAACTGAGCCATACCCAGTGACTTCCAATCAGACAGTGGGACCCAGGTTCCAGCTGTGGGCCCTCACCACACACTCTGGCTGAATTCCAGCACACAGAAAGGGACTTTGAGCCTGCTCCCAGTCTCAAAGTCCCTTTGTAAGACCACCTGTTGTTTCCCAGACCACACCTGGCCACAAACAGGGATGGGGGACCCAACTGGACCATGCGCAGCTACTACCAAGCAACCAGCAGCAGCCAGATTCGTGCCTTAGGCTCGGACCACACACTCTGGGGAAATCCCAGCACATGGAAAAAAACTTGGAATTTAGCTCCCAGGTGAGGAACCTTGGACTACAGCAGATTAACTGTGCCAGTGTGCTGAGTATGCCCCTAAAATAGAGGTGTAGAATGGGTAAATAGGGCCAGTAGTAAAGCCCCCTCCAACTAAATGTAAGGACTTGGTGAGTCTGAAAAGAGTGTGAGTGATCACCTCCTACACACAGAAAACATCAGGCAGAGGGAAAATGACAAAACAAAAAAGCAAAATGTAGTCTCAAACATCTGGTGCACCAGAAGCAAGTGCAGGAGATATTGAAATAGAGGACCCCCAAAGTAACACACCAAGAACCTCTGAAAAGATAGTGAGTGAAATTAAAAAAAAAACAACTCCATGAGGATATAGAGGAAATCAAACTGGAAGTACTCTCCCACGTAAACAGAAATAACAACATTAGTAAAGGTGTTGCTGAGTGCAGCTAAAGAAGAAATTGAGAAAAAAGTAGAGGAGCATGAGAAACTGATTGAAACCTTGAATGAACAATATAGAAAAAGTGCAGAATTCATGAAACAAATTAAGAGAGCCATCCAAGAAATAAGAAATTCTATTCAAAGCTTGCAAAAGCGCTTACATGAAGCTGAGGATAGGATTTCAGACCTTGAGGACAGTACTGCAATTGGTGATCATGAAAGGATAGAATTTTAAAAAATAACAAAGCAGCATGAAGTGATAATCCAACAGCTTCAAGATGATGCCAAGAGCAACAATATAAGATTAATAGGCATCAGTGAAGAGGCAGGAGTCAAAGCGAATGACACAGCCAAAATATTCACAGAAGTCATAGAAGAAAATTTCCCAAACACGGGGAAGAATCTGATATGCAGATAAGTGAGGCATACAGAATGCCAAACAGTCAAAATCAACATAGATCTGCACCAAGACATATAATAATTAAGTTCTCAGACATGCAGCATAAAAACAGAATACTAAAAGCTGTTAGAGAAAAGACACAACTCACCTACCAAGGAAAGCCCATTAGACTCACAGCAAACTTTTTAGCAAAAACCCTCCAGTCAAGAAGAGCCTGGACTTTGAGCAAAACTTTTTGTAGTCTGACTGTTTGAATACTTACTATGTACCATTAAACTTTGTAACTTGAACAACTACAACCAGGATGACAGTATGTAATTTATAAATTACTGATTTCTTAGTGGGGCTTTTTCTCATTCTCCTTTTTCTTTCTTTCTTTTAGGATTCTGTATTGTTGCTACACTTTTTTCTGTTTCACTTTTTTTCTTCTCTTAAATAAAGTTTTAAAAATGTATAATTGCTATTGTAAAAAAAAGAGGAAATAGGAATTGCTATAAAAGATATAGCTGCATATATGTTTAAGTGTGTGGGGTTGAAAACCATATTTCTAGGTTCTTGTTGGATTGTTGAACAGATATGTTTGCACTCTCTCTGCTTTAGTGTTCACTTTGTGTGCTTTAATTTTGTAACTTGAAAAACTATTTCTAAAAGAACAATATGTAATTTATCAACTAGTGATTTCTTACTGTTTATCTTCCTTTCTTGAAATTCTGTAATTTTTATACCTTTTCCTGTTTTTTCTCTTTAAGTAAAAAAAAAACTAAAAAAAGAGAGAGATTGGAGTGAGGTATTTCAAGCCCTGAAAGAAAACAACTTTCAAACTGAGACTGTTGTACCCAGCAAAACTTTCATTCAGATTTAATGGAGAAACAAGATACTTCCATGACAAAGAACAACTGAAGAAATTAACCTACATCAAACCAGCCCTAGAAAGAGTACAGAAAGACATACTATACAGAGATACCAATGACCACATTCCCAAAACAACAACAGAAAGAAACCACCAGGTAGGATAAGCAATTAAATAAGGGGGAAAGCAAACAACTGGAACATAACATGGCAAAGTCAAGCCAGTACATATCAGTGATATCCATAAATGTAAATGGCCTCAATTCACCTATCAAAAGAAATAGACTGACAGAATGGATCAAGAAACATGACCACACAATATGCTGTATACAGAAACACATCTGATGCAAAAGGAAACAGTTAGATTACAAGTTAAAGGAAGGAAAACAGTATTCCATGCAACAGGAACCCAGAAAAAAGCAGGGGTCACTATTCTAATTGCAGACAACATGAACTTCAGACCTAAAATGATTAAAAGAGATAAAGAACATACTCATTAGAGGAAAGATTCAAGAGGAAGAACTAACAATTATAAATATATGTGCACCAAATACAGGAGCACTCAACTATGTAGGATAGACAGTAATAGACATGAAAAACCAAATACACAAGAACACAATTATAACAGGAGATCTTAACAGCATATTGTAACAAAGAGATAGATCAACCAGACAAAAAGTCAGCAAAGAAATAACAGAACTGAATCATACCTGTGAGCAATTGGACTTAGTAGATGTTTACAGAGTGTTCTACCCAACGAATATCAGAATACATATTATTCTTAGCAGTGCATGGGACATTCGCCAAAAGAGACCATATATTATCCCATAAAATATTCTTAAATAAATGCAAAGGTATTGAAATCATCCCATGCATAACATCTGACCATAGTACACTAAAACTGGAAATTAATGGCAAAAGAAATTGCAAAGCCTGCACAAATAAATGGAAATGAAATAACAAACTTTTGAAAAACCAGTGGGCTACAGATGAAATTAAAGAAAAAATAAAGCAATACCTACAATTCTATGAAAACAGCAACAACATACTTTAATCTATGGGATGCAATGAAAGTGGTCTTGAGAGGGAAATATATAGCAATAAATTGTAGCAGAATGAGCACAAATAAAAAACCTAATGCTCCATCTCAAACCTGTAGCAAAAGAAGAGCAAGCTAAACCCAAATCTCATAGAAGAGAGGAAATTGTAAAAATTAGAGCAAAAATCACTGCAATTGAAACTAAAAATATACAAACAATTAATGAATTGATAAGCTGATTTTTGAGAGAATATACAAAATTGAAAAACCTTAGCTAACCTTATGAAGAGAAAGAAAGAAAAAACTGAAATTCATGCAATAAGTACTGAAAAATGGAAATTATTACAGATCCCATGGAAATTCAAAAGATCATGAGTACTTACTTTGAAAATCTCTACTCACACAGAGCACAAAACACAGAGGAAATGAACATATTTCTAGAAACAAATGAATTACAAAAGCTCAACCAAGAAGATATAGCAATTTTGAACAACCCAATATCACCTATTGAAATTGAAAATGTAATTAAAAGTTACCAACTAAGAAAATCCCAGGTCCTGAGGGATTCACAGCTGAATTGTACAAGAAATTTAGAGAAGATTTGATGCCAATAACCCTTAAACTCTTCAATGAAATTGAGAAGAAAACAATCCTCCCTAAATCATTCCTGGAGGCAAGTGTTACTCTGAGAACAAAACCAGAGAAAGATCCAAAAAAAAGGGAAACTATAGGCCAATCTCACTAATGAGCATTGGTGCAAAGATTCTCAACAAAATGCTGGCAAATAGAATGCAGCAAATCATCAAGAAGATTATACATCATGACCAAGTGGGGTTCATTCCAGGAATGGAAGAATGGTTTAACATACACAAATCAATAAATGTAATACACCACATCAACAGAGCCAAAAACAAAAACCACATGGTCATTGCAATAGACACAGAAAAGGCTTTTGACAAAGTCCAACACACATTCATTATAAAAACATTTCAGAAACTCAGAATACACGGTGTCTATCTTAACCTTATAAAGGCCATATATGATAAATCAAAAGCCAACATTATAATAAATGGACAAAAACTGAAAGCTTTCACTTTAAAATCAGGAATAAGACAAGGATGTCCACTATCATCACTCCTTTTCAATATAGTTCTGGAAACACTAGCCAGGGCAATCAGAAAAGAGACACAAACAAAAGGAGTAAAGATAGGAAAGGAAGAAGTTAAACTATCACTCTTTGCAGGTGACTTGATACTCCATTAAAAGACTACTACAGGTAATAAACAAGTTCAGCAGTGTAGCTGGATACAAAGTAAATGCTCAAAAATTACAATTTCTGCACAGAAACAAAAAATTCACTGAGAGAAATTATGGAAATATCGCCCTTTACAATAACATTTTTAAAAAATGAAATACTTAGGAATCAACATAACTAAAACCATAAAAGACCTATATGCTGAATATTATACTACACTGAAAAAGGAGATTGAAGAAGATATTAGAAAATGGAAGGATATTGCTTGCCTTTGGCTAGGAAGAACTAACATTGTCAAAATGGCCATACTCCCAATACTGTTATACAGATTTAATGCAATCCCAATCAAAATACCATTGACATACCTCACAGATCTAGATAAAACACTACTAAAATTCATTTGGAAACAGAATAGCAAAGGCAATTTTGGGCAACAAAGGCAAGGCAGGAGGCATCTCAATTCCTGACTTGAATCTATGCTACAAAGCCACAGTGATAAAATCATCATGGTGCTGGCAAAGAAATAAACCTGAGGATCAATGGAACAGATTAGAAGATGCAAGCACAACTACAAAAACACTCAGCCACCTGATATTTGACAAAGGGGTTAAATATGTCCACTGGATGAAGGATAGCCTCTTTAATAAATGGTATTGGAAAAACTGGCTTTCCACATATCAAAGACTGAAACTAGATCCATGCCTATCACCATGCAAAAAAACTAAAGTCTAAATGGATCAAAGACCTCAATATTAAAGCAGAAACACTAAATCTACTGGAAGATAAGGTAGGTAGAAGTCTTGGAGACATAGGGGTGGGCAGAGAATTTATGAACAAATGCAAACTGCATGTGAAACACTTCAAAGAATCAACAACTGAGATCTCATATTATTGAAATGTTTTTGCACTTCAAAAGAAATCACCAACAGAGTGAAAAGAAAACCCACAGAGTGGGAAAGAATTTTAGCCAGCAGTCCCTCAGACAAAGAACTTATATCCAGAATATATAAACAATTGAAAAACATCAAGCTCCCCAACTTCAATGACCCTCTCCAAAAATGGGCATCAGAGATAAACACACAGTTCTCAGAGGAAGATGTATAAATGACAAATAACACATGAAGAAGTGTTCACTATCTCTAATCATTCAAGAAATGCTAATTGAAATAACAGTGAGATTTCACCTCACTCTGGAAACAATAGCTGCCATCAAATAATCAACTGATAACAAATGTTGACCAGGCTGTGGGGAAAAAAGGACCATTGTTACACTGTTGGTGGTAATGTAAACTGGTGCAACCATAATGGAAATCCATATGGAGAATTCTCAGAAGACTAGGATTGGAAGTTCCATTCAATCCAGCTATTCCCCTCCTGGGTATTATCCCAGAAGAAATGAAAAGTGCATATCAGAGTGATATATCTGTACACATGCTCATAATGGCACAATTTGTGATAGCTAAATCTTGGAGACATTCAAGATGCCCATCAACTACAGAATGGATGGAAAAGATGTGGTATTTTTTTGTAGTTTTTTTTATTTAAAGAGAAAAAACAGGAAAAAGGTACAAATATTACAGAATTTTAAGAAAAGAAGATAAACAGTAAGAAATCACTAGTTGATAAATTGCATATTGTTCTTTTAGAAATAGTTTTTCAAGTTACAAAATTAAAGCACACAAAGGAGATTGCAAGATGGCCGACTGAGGGGAGGCACAGTAAGAGAGCTTCTCTGAGGAAAAAAATAATAATAACTCAGATGCTGGAATCTGGCAACATGAAGAAAGCCAGACAAAAGGAGAGGAATTCTCATGACCCAGGAAGAAACTGAGGAAAAAGAAAAAGAAAAAAAAGAAAGAAGAAAAAGAAGCACAGAGAGAGGGCTGGAGCTGGGTGAGCCCCAATCCCTTACTGGTACGTCTTAAAGTCAGGTGACTCATGATCGAGCTGAGATTGTGGCCCTGCCGAGAGTGGGGGTTGGTGAGCTCCAGACCCTCAGCTGGAGGAGGCACTGAGATGGGGAGTGGAAACATCCAGTCAAGCTGCGCGAACTTTGGTGAGTGACGGGAACTGGAATCTCCAAACCAGGAGGACTGGCTGGGCGATATTTTGGAGTTGGGCAGGGCCAGCTTGAATTGGAGCCCTAGGGAGTGTCTGCTGATGACTCCTAGTCCAAAGCAGATTGGTGGGATCTGATTGGGCTGGGCCGCACCCTTGGTTGAAACCCAATAGCCAGGGATGAGGCTGTCCTGGGCCAGTGGCATCCCCAGGGAACACACAAACCTGTTGAAGCATTAACTAGTTGACTGGCATAGGGGGAGGAGCCAGCTCTCAGCCTGCAACTCGCAGATCTGCTGCAGACTGAGGGGCAGTACTTCCCTAGCAAGTGCGCTGCAGAAAAGCAGTAAGCAAAACAAAAGGCCCAGAGACCTCCACCACCCACCCATCTGAAGGGAGCTGAAAACAAGACAAGACAGAGAAAGAGCAAAAAGTCCCCAACTGTGAAAACAGGGAAAGTGAGTTCAACAGAGGTAAATGCAGAGGAGGTTGAGAGCAGCAAACCTGTAATGTCAGAGACAGCCTCATCGGAAATAAAGAAATACATCCGTGACCTCATCATCAAATTTAAATTCTAACTCAGGTGAAGCAAGATATAAGAAGACTAATAAAAGAAGTCCTGGGTAATCCTCAGGTAGACACAAATGAAAGAATAGAGGAACCCAGAGAAAGGAGAGAAGCCTTTGATGAAGAATATAAACAAAACCTAGAATATATGAAACAGATCCAAAGAGAATATCAGGAAGTTAAAAACTCCATTGAAACCTGGCAAAACCTTTTAACAGAAACTAAAGACAAACTTTCAAAACTTGAATATAGATTTGCAAAGTATGATTGTGAAAGGAAGGATCTCTTAAAATTAACAAGGAACCAGGAAGCAACAATACAAAGGCTGGAAGATGACAAGAGGATTTATAACCTAAGAATAAAATATGTGAATGAAGATGCAGTGACAAATACAAATGAAATAAAGTCTATTCACAGAAATAATTAAGGAAAACTTCCCAAACATAGGTAATGGAAGTGAAGTTCAGATAAATGAGGCATATAGAACTCCAGCCAGCTACAACCCAAACAGATCTACACCCAGACATATAATAATCAGGATCCCAGAAATCCATCACAAGAACAGAATATTAAAAGTGGTCAGAGAAAAGAAACAGATTAC
>PVLA01014989.1:0-27623 GCA_004027455.1 Hydrochoerus hydrochaeris | reverse complement strand
AATCCAACCCTGCAGAGAATGCTGAAGGACATTCTAGAGAGAGAGAGAAAAAAAATACCAGGATTTTAGGAACAGTGGTAGAAAGGCCTCAATGAGTGGGGCAGGCAGTAGAATGAAGGAGAAAACTAGACATACAAAGGCAGAAAAATAGCATAGCAGAAATGAGGCAGAGAAGGATAACTAGAAACTCTAACATAGATGGCCTTGATACACTATATTGTTAGTAGTGCACCAGGATTTAAAACCCACATTACTCACACTATTCTGCTTAGATGTATTATATTCTGTTCCAGTCATTCTACCTGTACTAGATTTGAGGGCACAGACAGTAGTCCTGAAAATAACAGGATATAGAATGGTAATCATCTTTAATTTCCTATTAACTTAATCTAAAGCTCTGTAAAACCTACACTGTTTTACCATGACTGATCATGATAGAATCTGGTTTGTTGGATCGCTTTTTGTATTGATAGATTTTATTCAAAGCTGTTATGATTGATAGTATCAAGTCTGAGAGTATAGGCAACTGCACTTAAGATGCCAAGATCCACTAGAATATCCACTCTGGTTTTATTATTACCTGCCTTTGAAGTTTTATACTGTCTACAATGTTTTATTTTTACTAATATTGCTATGTACTGCTATATTCAATTATACTGCTATATTCAGTTATGCCTGATGATATATAGACAGTTCTATTGAAGATAACAAGAAACAACACAGCAATCATTGTAGATCACCTTGTACTGTGGTTTTATATGACTTTTTGGTTTCATGTTTTTATAGGAATTTGTTTTTCTTTTTCTTGCTAAGTTTTATTTTTCTAATACAGTAAGGATAGAAAAAAATGTAGGTTCATGCATGCATAGCTGTTTACACTCTCACTGTTTGAATATCTACTTTGCATGCTTTAATTTTGTAATGAACAACTGTTTCTAAAAGGACAATATGTAATTTATCAACTAGTGATTTCTTATTATCTTTTTTTTTTTTGAAATTCTGTATTATCTCTACCCTTTACATGCTTTTGTTTCTCTTTAAATTAAAAAAAAAAGTCACACTTCTCAAGTGTCTTTGGTTGTAGCAAGGGAAGGGGTGTGTTTTACAAGCATTTTTTCTTATGAAACTATTCTGACAGTGTATCTTTAAAATGGATATTCATAACAGTATATGAATAGTCAGGGGGTGAGCATTGTTCAGTTTGGTTTAGTGTTCTTAACTGGCAAAATTTAAAATTGCCAACTTTTTCTCCCAGCATTTCCAAATTTAAAAAACTTACTGGTCAGTGAAACCAAAAACCCAGAAACCAATGAACATTAAGTTCATTTCAACTGTAATATTCTGAATGTGATTTTTTTAAAATGTGACTACATGTAGCATCTAATTGAATATGCAGGCACATTTTAAAATTTAGGATACAGAGAAGAGACTTCTCAAAGATATACACCATCTTCAAGTGAAGTTAATCTAGACTTTAGGCCAGTGATAGATTTTTAAGGTTTTGTTTTGTTTTGTTTTGTTTTGTTTTGTTTTTTGGTACTGGAGGATCGAACTCATGACCTCATGCTTGCCAGGCAGGCACTTAAGCCACTGAGCTAAATCCCCAGCCCCAATGATAGATTTTTAAAAATGTACTCAAGACATTAAATCCAAACTCTGACAGCAAGAGACTGTGTTTTAGAAGGATGTACTAGTGACGGGAGCACACTGGTGGACTGGCTGCCCCAGTTGACTACAATTAAGTCACAATTTTTGAGTTAATTTTATTTCCTAAAGTAAAATCTTGGTAGGAAGACAAACCAAATCAGGCATTATGTGGAAGAATTGTTGGTGTGAACAGACATCGTTTTTCAAAAGTTCATTAAACTGTCATGTGTTTTTCCAGTATTTCTTTTGCTATCACTCCTAATAAGCAAAGCATATTATGAAGGAGGAGGAGGAAGAGAAGGAGAAGATGGAAAAGACTAGATAAGGAGCAAAAAAAAGTAAGAGGAAGAGGTAAAGGAGGAAGAGGAGGATGAAGAGGTGGGGGGAGAAGGAAGAGGAGGGATAGGAGAAAAAAGGAGAATTGGTTCAATAATCCCTTCATTTCATTAACTTAAAGATAGTAAAAGCCAGTGCACATGACATTTCAGTGATGGTCCAAACACTGAAATTGACTGATGATAAACAGTCAGATAACAATAAAACTTAGCATGCAAGGAAGTGTTGGAGGTAGGATATAGTTTAAAGGAAAGTGGAGAAACTATACTATTGATAAGCAGTTGAACACTTCTTATGCTTTAAAATAATCTGTCTGACAAAACCCTTGGCCGTGGAATCTAGCTTTGCAAATCTCTAAGAAGCTTACTATGACTCGTGGTGCCATCCTACCCCCTAGACTTTCCCCAAATCACAACTTTTGCTGTGGAGAAAAATAGGACTCTAGAACCACTCTTGCCTATGAAACTAATGTGGAGAGTTTATCTGCACAAGACAGGAAGTCAGTTCTGATACCCAATAAGTTATTTAGCAAGTGTCAGGAGACTCAATAGTCAAACTACTTATCCTAAATATGATCCTATTATATTTTCCTAAGAAAATACTTTCATTAGAATTTGGAAAGAGTGTTATTTGATTAAGCTGATGGTTTTTGTCAGATAACATAAAAATACAGTATCAGCTGTAATTTTATCTTGGCCTTTTTAATATATCCCTGCAGAGCAACAAAGTGCCTATAGCAGTAGTAGTGCGGGAGACTCCGGATATGTCTTCACTTGATGTTCTCTTTCTATAAATATTTTATTTTCACCTTGTCCTTGGATTCGTTGTGGATGTTACCTAATATTTCTTCCTAACCAAAAAGACTTAAAAGAAAATATATTACTGTGTAACTGCAGTGCTATGGTTTGTGCCTTGTTACCCCAAAAGTTTCATGCAGTCATAAGGTTCTTTTCTTTCTTCTTTTCTTTCTTTCTTTCTTTCTTTCTTTCTTTCTTTCTTTCTTTCTTTCTTTCAGCGGCTGAATGTAGAATTTGTGATTGATTTGTAGTGTAATGCTGATTAAGACTGTTAGGATTAAAGGTGGGTGATTGCTGGATCAGTCCACCGATTGGATTGGCATCACTCCAATCCCAGTTGAAGGGATGCTACATAAGAGACAGAAAGAGGCTTGTCTTTGTTATATTTGCTGTTTTCTGCAGCCATAAATGGTTGCCCACCTGCCCTGGAGCCAATCAATTATAGACTGAAACCTCTACAAACCATGACCTTAACAAACTTTTCCTCCCTTTACTTTGGACATTGGGTATTTTGTCCCAGTGAGAGAAAAGTAATTAAGAAAGGCAGCCATCATATATTCCTCCAAAAATGACTGTGTACCTCTCTCCCTTTGTTGCCACTCTGTGCACACACAAAAGGCTCTGTCTGCTGGCCTGACCCGATGGAGCTAGCACTTAAGCAATGTCACATGGTTATGCACATTTCTGTGAAATTTAATTTGCTAAAAATCCCATTAAACATTCATGTATATTTTATTTCTTTTCAATCCTTGCTGATTAGTATAGCATTTCTGTGTGTCAAATAAGCATTTCTTTTCTCATTAGCCCTCTTTCTGCCTGTTCTTTGAGTTACGATGCTGTTCAGTAATTAAACAGCACAGTGTTTTATCACTGGAATTGTGGAGGCAACTTTCAATGCCTTAATGATCATCTCACACAAGAAAGCAAAATCTTTTCAAATCTAATGCACAGGAAAACAAATTCCTACCATTTCACTCTGGTAGACTTGTTTTATTTTGTTTTGTTTTGAGTACTGAAGATAGAATCCAGGGGGCTCTACCATTTAGCTTCACCCCCAGACCTTTTTATTTTATATCTTGAAGGGTTAAGGAGGTAAGTTGTGTAGACAGGTCTCATCTTTCTGTCATCCTTCCTCAGCCTCCTGAGAAGCTGGAATACAGTTGTGCACCCTGTGCTGGACTGGCTCTCTGATTTTGTAAGGATTTTGTGCACGGATTAGGAAAAGCGAATGGAAGGATCTTTCCTTTTTTTGCCTTCCTCTTTTTTCCTTCCTTCCTCCAATTTTCTCCTTCTTTCAAGAACATAGCTGGTACCTGTTCCAAGGTTTAGAGAATCAGGGAACTCCAGAATTAACTTGAGATTCCCAACCTAGAGCTAACCTTCAGGGACACCCATGTCTATATTAAACTTTAGATAATAATAAATACCACTTGCATAGTGTTATCCACTATACAACATACTTTTACCCACATTCATCTCATATATACCAGGCCAAAAAACCTTTGAGGTAAATACTAAATATATCTAAGTGGAAGTTCAGAGTAGTTAAGTAATTGCAGTGTTTACACAGTTGAGTTGTGGATCCAGGAAGCAAAGTAAGATCTTTGACTCCAACTGGAGTTTATTTGCTTTGTGTTAGTGGTTCTTTAAAGGATAGTGCAGTACAAAATTTATAAACTTAGGCATGTTGTTAATTTTGATTTTTAAAAATTAGTTTCTAGTTTAAATAAAATGCCAGTAATAAAAATTAATGGATATAAATATTGTACATGAAAATGGTAGTAACATGCCAGTGACTGCAAAAGTAAATATTCTTGTAAAGATTAAAAAAATATTTTAGAGGACTAGCTACTTGTTATTCCCTAGCATAAACACTACCAAGTGTTTTTCAGATTCATATTTTTAATCAATTATAAAATATCTCCATTCAAATGTCCACTGTATGCAATGTTTTGTTTTGTTTGTTTTTAGCTTGGAATTGAACTCAGGACTTCACACTTGCCAGATAGATGCTGTGCTGCTGAGGTATACCCCTGTCCCCTATGTAATGTTTTTCTTAGTCCAAACTTCTAGGTCTGACAGTAATAAAGTGGACAGATTCAAGGTGAATTGCTGCCCAGAGAAAAGCCTATTTGCAAAGCTATAAGCCTAGACTAGTTTTCCCCTGAATTATGTAATCAACATTTACTATTCCAGGAAATCATATCAATTTTTATGTTAACCTAAACATAGTACAATTAACAAAGAAACTCTTCTGATACTATCGATAAAATCACAGATTTCTAAACCAAATGTAAATTGCTTTTAAGAACATCTGCATTTTGGGGTTAATTATATGATGGGTATATTAATGGTTAATCTAAATTTTACTATTTTTCTGAAATTTGAACAAAAATTAAATCTTGTGGTCTTAAATTGTCAGAGACATAGCTCTGATTATTTTTAAATCTGTGATTCTTAGAGCGAATATAATCCCCAACAAGAAACTAAAGAAATTCATACCATGGTGAGAGTTTCTTTCTATGGCCCATTGCTTCAGAATATGGGTTATTAACATAGGAGGATAAAAATCAGACTATAAATAACTGATAAGTTGGTCTCTTCTACAATAACAAAACAATTAATTTGTTGATCTCATAAGCAGTCCAATAGCGTGTGGTACATAATTCTAAAGACTTATTAAACATTTTTATTTTTACAGAACCCTCCCAAAGCAACTGCTTCTCCAAGATATTCACAAACATGAGCTCTTTCCCTTGGAAGAGGGAAAGAGAATGATGAGAAATCACATCAAGTTACTAAATCGCCATAAAATGTATGTGTTTCTGTGATAGCATACACACAATTGTGCAACACACATGCTATATTAACATGTGGCTCACTGGAAAGCTCTTGCATGCTGAAATTTTTAAAAAATGTAACTTTAAGCTCTGTCATGCTATCTCAGAAAATTATTTCACCTTTAATACGTCAGTTTCTGGTCCACCAGGAAAAAACCCACCACAGACTTAGTATGAGGAGGATAAAGGGGAGAATGAATATAAAGATCTTTGAAATCATGCAACCTGTATACAGGGTCTTGGTGAGACATTTAGTGTCAAAGAATTCAGCCTCCTCATTTTTAGAAGCAGAAATATAAACCACTGTGCATCTCATAGGTTTATTGTGAAGACTGAATGAAAAAATAAAGGATTTATTCTAGTGCCAAGCACACAGCAAGCTTTCATTAAATGGTAATTTTTTTTCACTTACCCTCAGTTGCCAAATGCATCTTCTCACTTTGCAATCATTATTAAACTCTATCAATTTAACTTCTATCAAATACTCCACTATTAACTTTAGGATTCTAAGGCAAATTTCCTACATAGATTGTTACTATTAATATTTTAGTTACTATTAATATTGTGTTTTTCTGCATTTTAAAGAAAGATCATTCCATTCTTTCTGTAAAGATGATGTTATATCAGGGTTTGCAAGAGATTGGATTTAATACAGAACTCATGATTTATAGAATTATTTTATAATATTCACCCCAAGAGTCAAATGCAAAAGAGTGCAGGAGAACTTTCCACATACTAAAAGCCCAAAGAATCAAGCTGAGGGCCTGGATTCCACAGCAGTGTGCTGCCCAAGTCCAGCTGGACACATAGCCCAGGACACTGTCTCTTACAAGTCTATTTCAAGGATCTGCAATGGGAAGGCAAAAGGTCAGTGATGGAAGCTAGAAAGTCTGTGCCAGCTGGATGAAGGATCTGTGCCAGCAGAATGAGAGATCTGCACTGGAGCCAGGAAGTGACATTCCAAGTAAGGACCAGGGCTCCCCTCAAAAGCACCACAGCCATCTTCAGCAACAGCAGGTCCCAGGCTCTTCCAATGAGAACAGCCGAGTTTATATTAGGAAAGGCAGCATGACAAGGTTCTCCAGGAGAACCAACAAACAGCACACCACTTCCCCTGCAGTTCTCTGTTTACACTGTTGGCAAGGATCCTTAGGTGGGCCCTCTGCATCCAGTACCACACTGATTCAGTTCAGCTGGGTGTTACAAGTTGACCATTAGTTATTCTACCCACAGATGATAAATCCTAATATAAGGGATTAAGCAATTTAGAAAATTTAAAATTTTAAAAATTACTTTAAGCTCCATTACCCAGAAACTACTAATATTGACACTAACGTCAAATATCTCCATTATTTTCTATACAACTATAATGGATGAACACTTGTTTGTATAGACGGATGGATAAAATGAATAAAAAATTTAATTTCCCTTGACTTTCATAAAAGAAAACAAATTAACTAGAGAAATTAAGCAATTTAGAAAATTTAAAGTTTTTAAAATTACTTTAAGTTCCATTACCCAGAAATTGCTAATATTTTATTAACTGTTAAAGTGTCTTTTCCTAAAAGAGTTCTGGAATGCTTTTTGCAGGGGATAAAGAACACAAAGAGACACTCTAGGATATTAATAAAAACTGTCATATTTAAAACCCTGCAATTATCTACTTTAGTCACTACTGACTATGCTTGAAAGACATTAGAAGTCTTTTTCTTTCCACTGCCTTGACCTCTCAATGTTTTAATCTTTTTATCTATCTATTAAGATTTAACTACATTTGCTCTTTGTCTTGTTGCAATAACTTCTTAATTATTCTCTGTTAATTTTATACTAGGATTAATTTGGGGTTAACCAGCCCATCTTTTTACCATGGTTTCTGTATTACTGATTTATTTATCTCTTACCTGCCTGTTGTTCTTAATCTATAGACTCTTTCTCCTAACCACTACCACCACCATCCCAGTAGCCAGGTTTTGAGATGTTTTGTGCGGTCCACCCACAAAACTTTTAAAAAATCTTCACATTTAAAAATCACAACCTACAGGCTGTAACTCCAAACAATTAAACCAGACTCTCTAGAGAAAATGTCAAATAGCTTTAAAAGCTCCCAAGGTGGTGTCAATGCTTGAGAACCAGTCTTAAATTATGCTTTCATTCTTTGGTGGCTGTAGATGATTTTTTTTTTTAATTTTGCTCTCCCCTCAAAACAAGCCCCCCAACTTCCTTGTTCTTAAATTCTTTTTCTTATGTATGATACATTCCTCTGAAACTTCCTTCTGCCTTTCCCCTCACTCAGTACATACCTATTTATCCCAGGAAAACAAAACCTCTATACGCCATTTATGAGTCGTAGAACAATTCTCATTTTTAATAGGAATAAGTCTACATTACAAAAACTTGCTATATCCAGTATTAGGATAAGCATGAAGTGACTTGTTCAACAAACATCTGTGTGGCCTGATGTCACTGATTGCTCTCTTCAACACCTTGAATGTCCCAACGTGTATGTGTGTATCACTGTACTGTGGGGAAAAAAATGACAGCTCCCCGGACGCCTATATTAAAATAGTGGGTGGGAGGGGAGGGCGGAGGGGCGGGGCCTCCGGAGGGGCGGGGCCTCCGGCGCTGGCCGGCGGTTGCGCTGCAGTAGCTCCAGCCAGCGAAGCCGAGCGGTTCGGCGCGGCAGTACATGGCCCCGACGGGAGGCGCAGCGCCCGCACCCGGAGCTCGGCTCTCCGCCCGAGCGCGGCCACCGCGCATCCACTAGCGCGTCCTCGCCCTCCGGCCGGCCGCCTTCGGACATGACCGTGTAGCCCCTTCCTGCGCTGGGACTTACGTGAAGGTTTTCTTCATGGAAGCGATGTCTCCCCAGCAAGAGACCCTAGGGGGACAGCCGCCGCGCTCCTCTTCCCTGACGGGAGTGTCCCGGCTCGCGGGAGGCCCGGGCACCAAGAAGGTGAGGACGCCGAGGGGGCTCGCGCGCGCCGCCCCACGCCGCCGGCGCGCGCCCTGCGCTCCCGCCGAACGCGGCGCAGTCGGGGAGCTCGGCCCGGGCCGGCGCCTTTGCCTCGGCCACGCGCGCGCCCACCGCGGCTGCCGCTCCGAGCTCGGGTTGAGCTGCGCGTCCCAGCCGCCTCGAAGCCCCTCGCTGGGTGCAGACGCGCCGCTGCTCCCCTCCCGGGTGATCCGCGGAACCCCAGCTCCTAGCATCTAGTTTTAATTCGCCTCCGACGAACCCTGCAGCCTCGTCTCCATCTGCCGCTGGGTCCGCAGTCAGGATTCGGGGGAGGGAGGTCGCCTTCCTCCAGCCCAGCACATGCCGGGCCTCAGGGTCCCCCGAGGTGGCCTTGGCGGGGTCAGCACCGAAGTCACCGGAGCCGGTGCTGCCTGCCTGGGCGCGGAAGAAGGTAGGCGGCGAGGCTTCGGCACTGGCTCTGCCCCCTCACCTGGCTGCAGAGGCGCAGCTGCTTGGCTTACTTAGGAAAGAGGGTTCCTGTCACGGGCAGCGAGGTGGTCCGGCCCGATCTCGGTCGAATGGGGAGGGGTGGGGAGGCGAGGGGATGGTCAGAATTGAGGGTGCAGGTAGGGGATGCTAATGGACCATTTTATGGGAACCTGAAGATTTGGCTTGGCCTAGAGCCGGGCGGGCAGGTATGGGGAAAGGGGGCTGCAGTGCAGAGTCCAGGCCTTCGCCCTGAGCTGGTCCCTGGGCCTAGGGACTCTGGCAGAGCTGGAGAGGGTCCCGGTGTGGGTGTGGGTGTGGGCGTGGGGGTGGCGCGCGAGGTTCCTGTCAGAACTGGGAGGAGGGATATGGGTAACAACTTGTAGCCTTCCCTCCAGATAAACAGGACTGCGGTGCGAAGGGAGGATTCCGATTGGGGTCAGGTTTCTTTGGAACCTTTCCCTGAGCCTGTTAGTGCACGTGGGCTGGGACCTCCCGGCCTTGGCTCTCAGTCTGCCTCTTAGGAATTGGTTTGGGTGTTTCTGGCCATGCCTGCCTCCCTTCCTTCAGCACAAGACCTTCAGATTTCTGGCCATTTTTGTTCGTTGCCATGGTGGTCCCTTGCCAGCTTTTATCCAGAAACAAATTTTGGCGAGAGTGATCGTCTACCTCTTAAGACATATTTTAAGGCATTGAATCGCCATAATTAGAGGCTTAAGAGGTTACAAGGCTCCCTGCTTGTCCAGATTTTACATCCTTTCATATATCTTCTCACCAAGATGCTGGATTGGCCGAGAGGTCTGTTGGAGAGAAATGAGATCATGCTGCAGGTACAGACGTGTCTCTGTGCTCCCAAGGACCTTGACCTTGTGGCCCATCCATCTAGGGGTGTCCTTGAACCTGATGCATGGGCTGCAGTGCCGGCTCAGTCTTTGACGTACTGAGGCTGCTGTTTGTCTCTGTCGGTTTTTTCCCCTTACCGAAATGGAGGGAGTGTGTTGCCAAATAAAACCTGTACGTTATCAGGTTGGTGGTACCAAAAAGATGTTAAATGAACGTTCGGTAGTTAACCTACATTGTAAAGCATTGATTATAATTTTGTAAATTTAAGGAATTGTAAAAAAATCAAAGACTTATTTTTCTGAACAGTTGTCTTCCACCCTCCCCCAAGGCTCATTAAGCATTCTGGCAAAGGAAGAAATACTAGAATAGCTTCAGCATTTGTCAAATAGTGCATATCCAATACATGAAGGACTATCTTGCCCCTTTCGCATGTGCTTTTTACTCCTAAGATGGTGGCCTTTATTATAAAACACAATGAGCTGATATACTACCAAAGCACTGTCTTGTTCCCAATATAATTGGGAAAATTAAATGTGAATGAATGGTGACATAAATAGGCACGAAGATGTTAGCACTTACTGTTTGTAATTTTACTATCTGTAATTCGTAACATTGCGTCCCGGTTCAAACCAAAATGTTTGAGTTCATTTTTAAACTCATTCCCTCATTCTGCAGTAACCAGTCCATCAGAAAAGCTCCTATCACTTGAAGCATGAGTTCATCTCCACTGTTGCCACCATAGTCCGAGCACCACCATCTCTCTCACTTGTACCTTTGCAGACTTCTTGTCTAACACTTTTCTTAACCTTCCATGATCCAGTCGCTATTTAACACATCAGAAAGATCTTTAACAAATGTAAATTAATCGTGTTGCTCACCTGCTTGAAATCCTGGAATGCCTTTCCATCCCAATTTTGAGAAGATTCAGACTCCTCTTCTGGGCAATGCCATGTGGCCTGCCTTTTTTCTTAAATCAAGTCCTCAAATTCGGTGCTGTTCTGAGGCTTTGGTGGTGTTACCCCCTCTGCGTCTGCCCGGCAGTTTTTAAAGTGCTAATTCATATTATTGAGGTGTTAGTCCTCCCAGAGTCCTATCCTGACTGCCTAAAAGGAAAGTTTGCCCTCAGCTGTGCTCTGTATCCTCTTTCTTGTCATTTTAGAATTATACTTTGCCTCATCATTTCCTCTTTATCGTATTCCTGTCACTTGGATCACCAGACTGTGAAAACTGTAAGAATAGGTGCTTCATCCGTATTGTTCCATATTGTGTCCTCAGTGCATAGAAGTAGCAGCGCCTTCTACCTACCAGGTATTCTGTACATATTAATTGGGTTATGTGGAGCAGTGAACAGGGCAGGCATGTCCCCTGTCCTGAGAATTTATGGTTTAGAGCAGATTCAGCAAGCCTTTTCATGAAGGACCAGATAGCAGGTATTTTAGGTTAGCAGGCCACATGGTCTCTGTTGCAGTTGTTTAGCTCTACCGTTAAAGCAACAAAGAAGCCATGACCAGTACATTCGTGAATTGACTCTACAGTGTTCCAATAAAACTTTATTTAGGAAAACATAAAGTGGATCTCTGTTACATAGTTTTCTGACCACTGGTTTAAGCAGTCTTGTAGAGTGGGACATGGTGCCATGATGCAGCTTTATTTTCTACAATGTCTAGTTTAGTAGTCACTGGCTGCACTTGCATAGTAAGCTCTTGAAATGCCTTGATACAACTGAAGATCTGATTTCTGGTGGCATTCTGTTTGTTTTGTTTGTTTGTTTTTTGTAGCAATAGTAGTAGTAGTAGGAATTGAACCCAAGGTTTTTGCACTGAGTTACATCCCTAACCCTTTTCAATCTTGAGACAGGGTCTCACAAAATGAATAAGTTGTCCAGGCCAGGCTTGAACTTGTGGTCCTCCTGCTTCAGCTCCTCAACGTGCTGGGATTAAGCCATTTATCACTACACCTGGTTAGGATTTATTAACAGCTTCATCAAGGTGCAATTGATGCATAAACTGCACATACTTCAAGTATATAAGTATACAAACATATCAATCTTTAAATTTTGGTATAAGTATAGTGCAGAACTATTTCCTTGACAACCACTGTCCTGGTAACTGTAGATTAACTTTGCATTTTCAAGAACAGATATAAATAGAATCATTCTTTCTTTTTTGTCTAGCTGCTTTCATTCAGCGTATGTTTTGATATTCATCCATTTTGTTATGTGTATCAGTAGTGCCTATCATTGCTGAGTAGTAAAGGTTAAATATTCTTTATCTGAAATTTTGGCATCAAAAGAGTTTTGAGTTTTGGAAATTTTTGGATTTTGAAATATATATATATATATATATATATATATATATATATATATATATGAATGATGAGATTCTCAAAGACAACATTGAAGTCTAAATGCCAAAGACATTTATATTTCATATACACCTCATACACATAGCTATAAAGTAATTTGTGTAATATTTGTATTATATAACATGTTACATGAAATTTGGTGTAGAATTTTCCGCTCGTGAAATTGTATTCATGTTCAGAAAGTTTCAGATTTTGAGGCACTTTGAATTTTGGATTTTCAGACTAGGAATGGTCAACATGTAGACCACAATTTGTTTATTCATTGAACTCTTAGTAAACACTTGAATTATTTCCAATTTTTGACTATTTCAAGCAAAGCCTTATTGAACATTCAAGTACTATAAACCTGCATGGACCTATGCTTCCATTTCTTTTAGGTATGTTGTGAAATTGGATCATATTTTAGATGTGTTTTTAACTTTTTAAGAGACTGTTCTGTTGCTCTTTTCCAAAGTGATTTTACATTCCACTAGCAGTGTATAAGATTCCTATTTCTCAGCATTCTTACCAGCATTTGTGGTTATGTCTTTTTGGTCACAGCTATCTTAGTGTAAAGTCCTATCTAGTGGTTTTGTTTTACATTCATGTCATGATTGATGACTCAGCGTCCTTTCATGTGTCTGTCATCCATATATTCTCTTAGCAAAGTACTTATTTAAATGTTTTCCAGTTTTGATTGGGCTGTTTACTTTCTTTATAATGACTTTAGATTTGATATGTTGTTTTCAAATGCTTTGCCAGATATGTGATTTGTGAAATCTCTGTGACTTATCTTTCTTTTTCTCTATTAAAATTTTAGTATTTATTCAAGGATTACAAGTGTATGCTACCATGTCTGACTCCTTTCTATTTTCTTAATAACATCTTTCAAAGAAGAGAGAAGTTCTTCATTTTAGTAGAGTCCAGTTTATTAGTTTTTAAATTTTCCTTAATTATAACTATTTGAATTTATATATAAATAGCCCTATGTGTTTAATGATTACTATATTGGACAGCACAGGTTCAGAGGAAGAAACAAAAGCAATAATGAACCATGACAATTGTTATTAAAGAAACATGATGCTGTTTTGGATCGGTATGGATGTTAAGTTAAACCACTCTGCATTGGATTATTAAGTTAAGGCCTTTTAAAGTGACCCTTAACTCTTTTATGAGTGAAAAACAGTGTTTTATAAGTAATTTCAGGAAATGGAAACCATAAGTTTAAAGATTTTCAAGGAAATGTGTTTGAGGAACTAGTCTGTAAATGCTATATAAAAAGCTAGTCTCTTTATTTTATAGCCATATTGATTATTTTAATCTCAAGGAAAATTACCTAGTTGAATCACTTACTTTTACTTGCTAATCAGACTATTAGTTTTTAAAACTCAAACCCACTCTCAGGTAACAAAGACTTTGCATCACTGAGGCTCTTCTGAAGAATATATAATATATATGTACAATACTGTCTAATTCCTATTATATTCTAAAATATAGCAATAATATAAAAATAATGCTTTAAATTATTCTGGAATAATGTGTCTTTGGAGATACCCGTATTTGTACAAAATAGTTTTAATGCAATGAAAATATGTCTTAGAATCATTTTACGTAGGGATAATTTCTAAAAGACTCAAACATACTGACCCTTCAGTCTCACTAATAAATTGAAAAATCTTTAATAATTGTGTGTTACAACAGGAAAGAAAGATTTATAGTATAGAAAGTCAGTCAAGACAAAATCATTTTAAAATAGCTCCAACAAATTACAATATACCACCTGCTATTGTAAAATCTTCATTCTTTTTTTTTTTCATAGTCTGCATCTAGCTCTATTTATAGCACTATATAGTATACTCCAAGAACTGACTTTGACCATGTGTGTGTCTAGTACTGGGGCTTGAATGAACTATCTGAGTGAGGAAGCTTTAATTTTTATTCAGCACTAAGAAAAAACATGATGCCAGCGGTTAAACCAGTATCCTGCTGAGCCCTTGTTTAATGTTATTTATAATGTGTATTGCATAAAATCGAGATTGCTTTGTTATATTCATTGTAGCCTTTAGGTAAATGTTAGGCAAACACTGGCTATTAATGACAATCAAGGACACAGTAACTTGCATCTTCATGGTTTTTCTTTGTGTCTGTCACTTCCTGATGTTTTGTGTAAAGCCAGATGTATCTCAGAAGCTGTTTTAGCCAGGACCAATCTCAATGCAGGTACCTCAGCCTTGCTTGCTGTTGGAAAGCTTGGCATGTTCTCCAGACAGACTCTTGGAACAATATTTCAAAGTTATATGTGGGTGCACCAAATCCTGTGTCTTAGGCAATTTTGCTGTGGAAAATCATGTGTGTTGGAAATCCAGCTGAAATGCTTCCAGATCAATAAACAGTTGTACTATAAATCTTGGGTCTGAGAAATACACATCTTTCATCCATAGTTATTCTTAACATTTGAGCACAATGATGCATGGCAAAATAAAAATTAACTTCCTAACTCTAAAATTCATATATTAGAACAGAATAAATCAGTTTTTTATAAAATAAAAGCTAAGGTTAATCTTACTTTATAAATTTATCTGAAAAGTAATTGCTAATGTTGAAAACTGAATCTTCTAGGTTAAAATGGACAGTTTTAACTCAGACTAAAAATTCACAAGTCACATGTACTTAAAATGGTGCATTTGCTGCTACTGTTTTCTGAAATGGTCATCATGAGGCAGTTTATCACTCCCTGTAGCTTTCACATTCTCCCTGGTTATGATTTGGTGTAAGTTCTGTTAGACAAAATGTGGAACATATTTAGTAGGCTGAGAAGTGTGAAAACTGATGGTAGCTATGGGATAGAAATCTTATCCAATCGATAACTTTATATATCTGAATTCTTTCACAGTTGTTAAGCTTATCTCAAGTGTTCAAGATCACGGGATTCTCTACAGATCCTGATGTGTGCAGAAAGCCTGCAGAGAAAAAGTTCCATTTGGTAGTGGCATAGTAGTTTTCTGAAGCAAACTAGGATAGGGTGATCTTTAGTTTTTGTTTGTATAAGGGAGACTTCACCACAGTTTGGGAGAGTAGAAAACGAGCAGAGGCAATTGCCTCAGGTCAGCCACCAGCAATTTGCCGTGAAGGAAACACCATCCAGCTCATTGTAAAATGTTGTTTTAGCCTTCTATTTTTTGTGTAGGGACAAGTTTAGAAACACCCAACCAATAGCAGAAGCAGCCTGACTATCACTGTAGGTCAGTGTTATGCTGAGTAGCTTTGACCTAATTTTGACAGACACCTGTCACATGGCACAAATGAAATGTAAAACCTGTTTTTAGATGTCTGGTCACTTGTATGTGGGCTCTGAAATGGAATGCGTGTGACCACATCATCTCACATATCACAGATCTGGAAAACCCAGCTGCTCTGTGTCCTTTTGCTTTTGCTTTATTTACCTAGGATCTAATTTATACCTAAGAGAGTTTCTTCCATGCCTGCATTCACCTCCTTGAACCTCAGCTTTGGTAATAGCCATTAATAGATAACATTATGTCTGAAGCTAGATAGACTTGGATTTGTTTTTTACTCTGATTTGATATACTTTTTACATTATGTCTTTTGAATTTGATTGCAGTATTTTCCCCCTCTGTGTGAGAAAAATGAGAGGTTCCTATAAGGCAGAACTCAACCATTGCATATGTGTCTGATAGCCACCCCCTTGGCACTCAGGCAAGTGGGTGGGTATTGGGGTAGCCAGAGTGCCCCTTTATCATAGTGCATCATAGTTGTACAAAGTACTACCATTTCATGTGGGCCGTGCTGTAAATGTAGGTAGTGGAGTCCTGCCCTGTCAGGATTGCTGTATTAGCGAATACAGGTGATTGACTCTGTACTAGGGTGTGCTGAAAGGAAATCATTACTAGAGGCTGAAACTGTCGGCTCTGCTAATGAAGAAAATTCAGCCAGTTTGAAGACCCATGATGATACATCAGAATCCTGTAGGGGTAGGGTTAGAGCCAGAGAAACAACGAATAATTTGTGGAGGAAATTCTAATGTTCTTGTGTTTATGTGTGCACAGTAGTTAAGCACTTTAAAGCTTACCACAATGTACGTTGTCATAGCGCATTTCACTTCAAAGTATATTTTTATTTGATTCTTTGTGATAGGTAGACCAGATGTTATGTGCAGTTTAGAGAGAATCTGAGAAATAATGTGGTAGACCAAGGCCCAAAATTAAGGCTCAGTATCTGCTAGTCCAAGATGCTTTCTTCTTCATCACATAGATTCTTAGGTTTGTTATACTTCAAAGTGATACTTGTCTTATGGAAAGAGGAAAGAGCCAAAAGTAAAACCATTTCTTCCTTAAATTAGGAAAGGAATTTAGATTCCTTTACATATTAGGCAGTACTATAATACCATTGTTGTAGTTAAATGTTCAGATTGATTCTGAATGGTGTGATTTATGAGTAAACAGAAGAATATACTTACCACAGGCCAAAGTGACAGTAGGGCAAGTTCAGATTACAAGTGGCCAAAATCTTGTTGTAATAATAGGATCCAGAAACAAGGTGCAAGGTTAAAAATAATTTTTTCCCCTTACAGAGCCAATGTCTTTGAACTATAATTGTTCAGTGGCTTGGGTATGTCTCTGCAAATAAATGCTGCAGGCATGCAGGGAAGGCAAGAAATAGATTATTGCTCACTAAATTGCACAGACTAGCCACAAAAAATTAATAGTCAAATTTGAGCAAGCTAATTTGTAGTTTGAATATTTTTCCTAGCTTTGAAAATTTGGTTTTAAAAAAGCTTTCCTCAAAACCTTTGTATTAATGCTATATTTATTTATTTTTAAATGCTTGAAAGTAACTCTAGCACCATTTCACTTAAAGTTGATTGAAATGCTTGGATTTTGTTTCTAAACAATGCATGAAAAATTGCAGTTAACCTCTGACTTAAATCTTTCATCCTATTCCTTTCTTTTGATACGCTTTATTTTCTTTAATCACTAAGAGAGCTAAGAATTACCAGACTCAGAGTGAGTTAGAGGTTTCAAATATAGTGCTGTATTTCTTGATTGAAAGAAAGATAAACTTGTAAGAATCTATATGCAAGTTTTTATGTAAAAGGTATTTCCTGAGTTCTTCAAAATAAAAACGTGCAACTTGTTTCTTAAGTAACCATGTTATGACCTCATTTTCTTACATAAGCACTCTTGTGTCCTCACCTTAAAATCTCATATGCAGTTGATGTTAATTTGTTCACTTAATATGCAACGCTCTAGAATTTATCACATGAAAACCCCAGGTTGGCCACAGGAGGAGGAGGGGAGGAATGTTAGAAAATCACAACGGGCAGATGAGCAACTTCCTCAGCTTTAAGATGAATTCAAATAGAAAATCATTGAGAATTTTTGTACAAAAATGTATTAGACAAAAATCAAACAATTGTCCATTTCATATTATACTTCAGATGATTATTATAAGAAGTAAATTTTAGCTTCTGACTATGAACCAGTTTGCTGGGATAGTATGGCCCAGTAGTTTAATATTTAGATAAATAGTTTAACATATAACTAAATATAATTTATATACCATATAATTCACACATGTGAAGTGTACAGTTCAGTGGCTTTTGGAGTAGTTGTAGACTTGTGCATCCATCTCCAGTTTAAAGCATTTTCATTACCTCAAAAAGGTACCCCATTCCTCTTGGTCATCATCCCTCAATGCCCCTTCCCCCCATACCCTCGACAAATACATCTACATTGAGGGTATAGATTGGTTCTGAACAATTTCTATAAATGGGATCATGTACTATATAGCCTTTGTAACTGGTTTCTCTGAATTATTGTGTTAATTTCAAGGTTCTTTGGAGCTGTAGAATGTATCAGTTTATTTCTTTTACTACCATGTAATATTTCATTGTATAAATGCATCACGTTTTGTTTATTCATCATGAGATGACAGGCACTGGGGTTGTTTCCATATTTTGGTTATTATGAATAATGCTATTGTGAACAATTGTGCACAAATCTTTGTATGGGCATATAATTTCATTACTCTTGGTCACCTATCTAGGAGTAAAATTTCAGGATTTATATATATGATAATCTTTAAGTTTATCTATTTGAAGAACTGCCACACTGTTTTCACAGTAACTATACCATTTTACATTCTCACATCGTGTGTAAAAATCAAGTTTCTCTACACCTTCACCAATAAATTCTTTTTGTGAGTGTGTGCTTTTTAAAAATTGGCTGTATAGATTAATGAGTTTAATTTTGACAGGCTGGTACATGTATATAGTGTATTTTGACCATGTTTTACCCCACTTTCCCACTCTTGGCCTTCCCTACATCCTAGTTTCGGATTTTGGGGAAGGGGTTCAACGTGTGTTTTTCTCATTTTACAGTAAAAGGGATATTGCAGTTAATTCCCTTCAGAGTAAGTCCCCTCACTGCAAATATACTTATCCCATCATTTTTGCCACTTCCTAAAGCAGTTCCGGAAGTCCTCTTTCATGCCTGTATGAAATATGATCAGATATTTGGTGAGTGCTGCGACCAAGTATTATTTGATGGAAAGTGAGTTCATAGACACATTACAGAGTATCCTCATCCACCTTATTCCCTTGGTATGGCACTGTGTGACTTATGGCTCTTCCACAAAATGAAATAACCATGAGTGGGAAACATTTTTAATCGATTCAGGACATCAAGACAACCACAACAGTACAACTAAAGGCACTTGAAAAAAGGATTTCCAGAACTGCTTCAGAAAACGGGACAAGTATTTGATGTGAGGAGAATATTTTGAAGGGAATTAATGTCAGTGTGTTTTTTATTATAATTTTTTTAAAAAATGTAACTGTTCACCATAATTTTCAGTCATTCTGTGTTTTAAGGCCACACATGTGATATTTGTCTTTCTGAATCTGTCTTATTTTGCTTAACTTTATGGTATTCAAATCCATCCACTTTCTTGCAAATGATAATTTCATTCTTGTGGCTAAATAGTATTCCATTGTGTGTATGTGAGATATATATATATATATATATATATATATATATATATATATATCACATTACATTTTATTATCCAGCCATATGTTGATGGACACCAAGACTGGTTCCATATCTTGGTTATTGTGAACTGTGCCACATTAAACATGATATGCAGGTATCCCTAGAGTGTGCTGACTTTTAATTGCTTTAGATATATACCGAGGAGTGGTATAATTGGATCAAATGGCAACCCTATTTTTACTTGTTTTTTGGTTTTTTTTTCAGTTTTTTTCCCTGAGGAACACCCATACAGATTTCCATTTCCATAGTGGCTACATTAATTTACATTGCAATCAGCAGTGTAGGAGAGTTCCATTTTCCTTACCTCCTCACCAGGATTTATTTTAGTGTTCTTAATGATAGCCATTCTGAGTGGAATCATAGAATCTCAGTGTAATTTTGATTTGCATTTCCCTAATGGTTAAAGATGTGGATGGAGCGTTTTTTCATATACTTCCTGGCCATTTGTATGTCTTCTTTTGAGTATCCAATTCTTTTGCTTATTTACTGATTTTTTTTAGTTTATTTGATTTTAAGGTTTTTGTTTGTTTGTTTTTTAGGTGTTTGTTTGTTTGTTTGTTTAGTTTTTGTATATTCTAGCCAGTAATCCAGAAGAGTAACTGGTAAAGATTTTTCTCCCTTTCTGAAGTTGTCTTTTAACTTCATTTGTTTCCTTTGCTGTGCAAAACTTTTAAATTTGATATAGTACTGTTTGTTGACTCTTGCTATTATTTCCTGTGCTATTGGAGTCCTACTCAAGAAAGTTTTTGCCTGTGCCTATCGCTTCTATTTATCTTTTTTTATTATAGTTACTCAAATGTGTATGAAGTGAAATCTCATTGTGGTTTTTACTTACATTTCCTTTATGGCTAATAATGTTGAACAGTTTTTTATATGTTTTAGGTTGTTTGTGTAGCTATGGAGAATTGTGTATATTTAATCCTTGCTTGTGTTCTTGTTAGATAGTTTGTCATATAGATTTGTACTGTTTCCTTATATAATCTAAATATGTCACTTATTAGATACATAATTTGCAAAAATTTTCTCCATTTTGAGCATTGTCTCCATTTTCTTAATGGTGGTCTTTGAAGTATAAGAGTTTTAAATCTCAAAGAATATTTAATTTGTCTGTTTTTATTATTTATTGCCTATGCTTTGGGTGTTATATCTAGAAAACCATTGATTCCCTCATGAATTTTTTCCCTATTTTTTTAACTCAGATTTTCAGGATTTTAGGCTTTTTCCTCTAGGTCTTTAATCAGTTTTAAACAATTTTGATATATTAAGACTTAGAATCCCAACTTTATTCTTTTTCATGTACCCATTTATTCCAGTGTCATTGGTTGATAAGCAATTAACTTTTACACTGTCAGCAAATACGTGTTGCCCATATAGTTTGCAACTTTCGTAAATTCTCAAAAGATTAAATACCCAAGGTCAACTTGGATTCTTATTCTGTATTTCTGCCCATTTTTTTGTTTTATCTTCTTCAAAAGATGCTTACTTTCCTCCATATGATAATTTGCATTTTCACATGTTTCCAATGAAGAGTCTCAGATCATTTTACCTTTTTTGCCACAGTTTTTGCTTTCCATTGTATAGCTGTCCTTTCAGCCCTCCCAATTCTTTGTAAACCTGAATGCCAAGTAGTCTAGCATTTGAAGTCCTGTGCTAATGAAGACTTAGTTTAGTGTCTTGGCCCTACTGACAGCGATGTCAGAGTTAGGGAAATCAAAGGTCCAGAAAAGGCCCCCACAAGATAGATTAGGCAAACCTTCAAGGTCAAAACAGACAGGGAGTAATGGGCTAAAATAAAGCTAACAAAATTGGGCTCATTTCTATTTTAAAGAAAAATGTGGGTCCTAAATAAAAGGAGTAACAACAAAGAGTAGGAATCAAGCCCAGACCTGAACATGGAACAGAATCCTGCATAAATCTGGAACATAGCTTGCTACAGTATATGAACAAACTGCCCCCTACATCTTGCTAAAATCAAGTCAGCCTTCCATTGTTGAGGGTCTTCATATGGGTAGATGCTGCCTGCACCTTGAAATGTCAATGTTTTCTCCCAGATTTCCTTTCCCCAGCAACCTCTACAGTAGTCATACCAGCCTCAGTATATTGAGATTCCTTAAGGTTGTGTTTTTAAGAGATGTGGCTAATGAAAACAGTGCATTGAAGCTAGTGAAGCGTGGTATATAAACCAGGTTATTGAAATCACTATTGTTGAGAGGGGTTAGACTTTTTGAGGAATCAGATGGTAACTGTGACTGCTTCTGTATAAGAAAGAGGCTAAATTTACATGCAGAAATTTTTCGTTTAAGTAACCGGGAGCCTAAAGCTGGTTCATGGTTAATTCTCTCTGATTAAAGTGTTTGATAGTCTCTATTTCTTAACCCATTCATTTCCTGCCCTTTGATAATGTTTGTGTACTAACAGTTACATAATGGTCTCTGCTGCTAGAAGATTTAGAGATGTAGTATCTCTACACATAACCAAAGGATCAGTGAGGGAAACACTAACACTGACACCAAAGTAATGGTGACAGCATTTGAGAGCAGTCGGTGGGAACCTGGTAAATCTGTGGGATGAGAATTATGCTGTGGAAGTACTGCATCTCTGTCCTCTTCTAGTGTCTGTGTTTTATTTTACTAACTAAGCGGGAGTCCTTTTGTGAATCATGTAATGGGGTGCTGACCCTGAGTCTGTGAGTTAGTTTTATATGGTTCTTATTAGAGCAGCATTCTCTTCCCAAGATTGGCTGACCTGGGCCCTTAGGCAGTGGGTGAGACCTGTGGGTCACACAGGGTAGGGTAACAGGGAAGAACGGCTTTGGTGATACAGTCTGAACTTCATTCCTAACTATTGTGGTTATGACTATAGTATTAACTGTACTCGTCTGTCTCTAGTAGACCCACCCACTGGCTATATCTAGTGCTGTTAAATATGTAAGATTGAATTCAGAGAGTAATTATCTGGTTAATTCAAGTGGAATAAAGCCTCATTTACCATAAAGTTTAGATCATTGGAAACAAAGTATTCCAAAGGATCTGATGTATATTTTTGTATCATTTAAAAAGAAGACAGATATTACAGAAAAACATCTTTTTTGAATAAGCAACTCCAAAATGTGTATTTAAATTTAAAATAACATTTAAAGGTTATATTTTTGTGTAAGAATCTGGTCACCATTGATTTTGCTTTCACTGACTCTCCTCCCGGGTACTTGACCTAAGTTTTCTTTCTTGAGACTCAGTTTGAGACCATCCTGCCTATGAAATAAAGACAGTACTACTGTGCCTACCCTGATGATATTCATGGATAGGAGCAAAACACTTCATCTCCAGTTTTCAGCATAGAACCTGACACATTGGAAGCAATGGTAATGGTCATGATGCTGCTTTTCCTAGATTCTGTAGTCGACTTTTAATCTCTTTGTTCTGTGATCCTAAAGAGTACTAGCTGTACCTCTTAACATTTATTATGCTGTTTTGTATATTATAATGTTGTAGCCATAATGAAATTATAATATTCTTGATAAGCAATATAAAACTTGTTGAATTGGATTGAAAAAATCAACATTTGCTTTTCTTACAAGCCATCTGGTCTTCATTTTGATTTTTTTTCTCAATAGAAAATGAAAACACTAGCAGAAAGGAGGAGGAGTGCTCCATCTCTTATCCTGGACAAAGCCCTCCAAAAGCAGCCTAGTACTAGGTAAGTGCAAAGCCTGAAATACAAATACATATTTGGTATGTGTCAGAACTCATGTACGACAGGGAGAGTTTTTCAGATCATGTATTTTTTTATGTGTGGGGGTTGTTTGTTTATCAGCACCAGAATTCTCTGCTTAATATAATAGAAACTATGACTTATGCAGTAATCATAGAACCTTTAGAGTGGTGTTGAATGCCTGATTGCTTTAAAACTGGTTCAAAAGTGAATATCACATAGTATACAAACATACAGTTTCCACGTTTTGTCAGAAATTTGTAGAAAGTGCTAAGTCACAATACTGAAAATTTGCAACACAAAAACTTGCTGTTTTTTTAATCACAAGGTGATTTCTGTATGTGAATGAGGTAAATTTTTTGTAGCAGTTTTATATATAAAGAAAAATAATCATGAATCTTATTTTAAAAATGAAATATTGACTTCTTTTAGGTGTTATTGGTTAACAAGTGAAAAGTAAAGTGAAAAAACAGGCAAAAAATGTGTAGAAATTCAAGGAGTAATTTAACATAAAATCTGGTGGATATATGGAAGTTTTTCAGTGCCAAAAACAAATTATATATCCTAATTCCAGTACATGAAACTGATCAAAATATTTAGGTCACTATATTTGCAGTTCTCAGATTCAGTATTCTTTCAAAAAGTACTGAAAAGACATACACTTTAGTCATTGGTTTGATTACGGAATGTAAACTACTTGTAATAGATGCCTAATCAAATTTTAATTGGGAGATATTCTGCCAAATAAAAATGCAGGAATACATTTAAGTGTCATATGTAAATGAGTTTGGATTAGTTGCTTCACTGTATTCTTTTCAATGGTATGTATGAAAGGGAATCTCTTTATCTCTTCAGCTTGACCGTGATTACCTAGAAAATGCAGAGGAAAGTATTTTTAGGGGTGGTGGATAAAGAGAGGAGGCAGGACTATCAGTACAACTGTCTTTAATTCTCTACTGTATGTGTAAAGATAACTGGATTGTCTACATTTTTTAAAATGGATATAATGTTAGATGGAGATGCTTATTAGGGGATTCTAGTTTGGAAGTGTACTAGGGTTTTCAGTTAAAGGTAGTCTTTGTTTCAAAGAAACTTTAACCTTAGCTCTGGGATCGGAGATCGCCCACCCCACCAAGGTAAGAACCTATAGTAATTTGCACGTAGGTCAGTGGTGGCAAGCCTATGACATGTGTGCTGCAAGGGGCAGTTAACATTGAACACTCTAAAAAGTTTCCCATCATTGATGTAGGTACTGTAACTTACTAAAATATTTAGGTTGTTATAGAGCAGTTGTTAACAACTAGGTGATATGAATCTGTATAGAGGACTTTGGGATTGTGTGACTTACTGAGATTTTATCAGTTATTTAGTGGAAAATGGCCAGAGAGGGTAGCATCATATAAAGCACAGAGCATCCTATACAGCAAAGAATCATGTAGTTACTACATAGCTTTTGAATATGTCATGTGTGACATTTGTGAAGGTGAAAAATTCTATACATAATTACTTATACCTATAACCCACCTGTTTTACATATAAATACAAAGTATCTTATACATTTTAATAAATATTAAATTTCTAAAAATTGGAAATCAAATCCTGTTATAATAAATACACAAAAAGTCTGAGTTTCATCTACTTTTATGTAATACATATTCCTAAAAAGTTACACAAATTAGGTTTTTATTATTAATGAACATGCTATTTTAAAGAACTCCTATAGTGAATTATTTCATTGTGATTTACTTCTGTTTTCAAAGTTGTAAAAATAATGCAAATTTTATAATTGAATTTTTGTTTTTTGATTATATACTGGAAATGGAAAATAACAATGTCTGAAGTCCAAGATGAGATAGTGCATGCATTTCATGTCGACCTTTACAAAGCAACATTCTATCACTATTCCAGAAATCTTTACCATCACTTGCCATAAACATGGAAACTAGCCTGCAAAAGATTCTCATGCTGTTTGGGTGCAGATAGCAAAGAAACAGTGTTTCATACATTGGGGTTTCATGCTTTCTTGGATTAAACTCGTACTTGATTTTGACTTTGTGGTAGACTGTATTTCTACTGTTGACCATAGTTACTTAGTGGTTACTTGTTACTTAGTGTTTAGTGACTTCTAGATGATAAAACTTTCATCCAAAGTTTAGGTAAGATCTGCACGAGATTTCAAAGAATCGTTTTATATAACAGCTCCTACATCTCAATTTTATTGAAATTTAATGAACAAGCTGGGTTTAAAGAAAAAGAAATGTGAACTGATGAGTTAGCTGTGTTTATGCGTTAAACAGTTTTTGTCTTCAGTATTGTTTATCAGACCCACAAAATACAAAGGGACAGGCAGGTACAGATTTTAACATTAGATAGACATCAGTAAAGTCAACTGGAGGTGGTCTCTGAGTATTTATCCTTTTACCTGTTGATTCAGGTGACATACAACTTTTGCACCATAAAGATTAGAGGTTTTTAAATTGATTGACTGTGACATGGATACACTCATCTGCTTTTATTCAACACGGTAGTGTTCAGTTATTTAAGGATGACCTAACTTTGTGTCGCAGTCATTCTCTTCTTGTTAAGAACATAAGCATTAAAGGACTTAGTTTTTTAAAAAACTAGAAGCGATCGAGAAGATGGCCGATCAGTGAGCAAAAGAACACAAAGCCTCCCAGGAAAAACAATTCATACGCCAGAATAAAACACCCTGGAGAGACCCAGACAGAGGGAGATGGATCCTCTTGACACAGGAAGAAATTAAAACTTTAAAAAGCTCGTCAAATAATTCGGGACTACAACTGAAACAGCTAAAAACTAAAGGGACACAGCGTTTTCGCGATGACCCACGAAGATTGCACCAGCTTGAGTCCACGCCAGCAGGCAGAGCCTCCCAAACTCGTTCCCACTGCCACTCACAGGATGCACAGCAGCGCTGAAGTCGGGGGTTGGTGAGCCCAGCTAAGAGCGGAGAGCGGAGCCGGTGGAGGAACCTTCATTGATCCACGGTCAGTGCTGGCAGTGAGACCCCCTCCACGGAAAGGGTGTGCCCAGGTGAGCGACATGTTGGAATCGGGCAGGAGGAGCCTGAACTGGGAATGACAGTGACTTTGGTTGGTTGCTCCCTCCCCAGAGCAGATTCGTGTGCGATTTGCTTGGACTGGGCCGTGCCCATGGCCAGGACCCAATGAGTCTTCCCAAATCGATTCCCTGCACCTAGCATGCACTGACCGGGTGAGTGCCCCTGAAGTTTGGCTGGCCTGTTGGGGAGGGGCAGGCATACACAGTTACTGCTTACACCTCAGTGACAAGAGCAGGTGGCAAAGGGTGGAGTTCCCTTACCAGCATGCTTCGGAGGAAATGTGGCCAACAGGGAAGGGGCTGGGACCTGCACTGTAACCTGTGTGGAGGAAGCCAGGACCATGACAGGAGAGGCAGGAGGAGGATCCCAGCCCAGAACCCTGAGAGCCCTGATCCAGGAGAAAGAAAAACACGGGAGACTGAGAGCTGCAAACACGTAACATCAGACATGGCTTCAATGGATATTAAGAGATATCTTCAGGACCTTATAGACGAGCTCAAATCTGAAATATTAAATCAGGTAAAACAAGATGTAAGTAGAGTAATAAAAGAAATGCACTCAGGAAACATCTCTCAGGATGATACAGGTGGAAGAAGGGAGGAACACACAAAAAAGAAACATTCGATAAAGAATATAAAGAAAATATAGAATACATGAAGCAGATTCAAGAAGACTACCTGGAAATTAAAAACTCAATTGAAAGCTGGCAAAACGCCTTAAAGGAAACTAAGGATAGACTATCAAAACTTGAAGATAAGTTTGCAGTGTGTGATCATGAAAGGAAAGATTGCTTAAAAATAACAAGGAAACAGGCAGTAACAATACAGAGGCTAGAAGATGACAAGAGAATCTACAATTTAAGAATAAGAAATGTGAAGGAAGAAGCAGGAATATATACAGGCAAATTACAAAGGCTATTCACAGAAATAATTAAGGAAAACTTCCCAAGCATGGGAAAAGAAAATGACATTCGGTTGTGTGAGGCATACAGAAATCCAGCCACCTACAACCAAAACAGATCTACACCCAGACATATAATAATCAAGATACCAGAAATTTAATATAAAAACAGAATATTAAAAGCTGTCAGAGAAAAGAAAAAGATTACCTATAAAGGTAAGCCCATCAGGATCACGGCTGACTGCTCGACACAGACCATCAGATCAAGAAGAGCTTGGAATGAAGTCTTCCAAGTCCTGAAGGAAGGTGGCCTCCAGCCCAGATTGATGTACCCTGCAAAACTGTCACTAGAAATTAATGGAGAAACAAGATGCTTCCATGACAAAGAGGAACTGGGCAAGTTTATGAGCACCAATCCAACCCTGCAGAGAATGCTGAAGGACATTCTAGAGAGAGAGAGAAAAAAAATACCAGGATTTTAGGAACAGTGGTAGAAAGGCCTCAATGAGTGGGGCAGGCAGTAGAATGAAGGAGAAAACTAGACATACAAAGGCAGAAAAATAGCATAGCAGAAATGAGGCAGAGAAGGATAACTAGAAACTCTAACATAGA
>PVLA01014988.1:0-27610 GCA_004027455.1 Hydrochoerus hydrochaeris | reverse complement strand
AACATAATTCAGGTAATTATTTAAAACTCCAGTTCCATTTGACTAAACCCTGGCATGCAATCTTATATGCTACTCTAGTACATTATGGTAAATTCTATTCAGTTGATGTAGCACATGACTTATGTTGATGTTATTCACAATTTTATAGTTATGAGTTTCTCAATTGATGCTGATGGTATGTATTTCCAAGCATATATTTTACATATTGGAATATAATTAGTGTATTGGTATATATTGGTATGTAACATATATCATCATAGATTTAAATAACAAATTAATGTTCATAACATAACTTAATTCACTTAAATACACTTAAATTACTTAAAATACATACTCAAGAAAATTCTTAAAAATTAGCTTTCCAACTTTCTTTGTCTTGAATTATTCTTAACTCCACTTTTCCAATGAAATATTATAATTTAATTTATTGTATTTATATTTTCATTTCTTTTAATCATACTGCTTTAAAGATATCAAGATAATGTCTTTGATGGTTCATAATTTTGACTGAATCAAACTCATTACGTGATTATTGCTTCACTAATTAAAAGGTAATTTTATGGTAATTTTAATATAATCAAAGTTACATTTTAATATTTTGGTAACATATCTTTCACTAGAAAATATTAGTTTTATTTTTATCATAACACTCATCTAGCTATAGAACATAATTAGTTCTCAAAGGCAATTGGTGCCCTCTTAGCTGGAAGAATTTTTAAAGTAAAAATTTTATTCATATTACATTTATTTTAAATGATACATATAAAATCTTGTAAATTTTAATGAAGTAAAATAAGGGTTTAAGGTGCACATAATCATGCAATTTTGATGTCAACATAAGTATATCTAGTTGCTCAAATAGTTAAAAATTATTTTGACTAAAATTTTTTTTTTTTTTTTTTGCAGTACCGGGGATCAAACTCATGACCTCACACTTGCCAGGCAGATGCTTATGCCACTGAGCTAAATCCCTGGCCCAACTAAAATTTTTAAAACACTTCTTTTTAGCTTTGTAAAATGTGTGGTGAATTACTGTTTTCTGTGGGAATTGAACTAAATCTCTAGATTGCTTCAGAAACTATGGAGAGAATAATAAGACTGATTCCTCCAACACAACAACAGCAGTAGTTGTGATTGTATCTTCTAATCTATTCTATTGATCTTCAGGTCTGTTTTTATTCCAGTACCATGCTGATTTATCAAAGTATCTCTGTAGTACAGTTTCAAGTCAGGGATTGTGATGCCTCCTGCCTTGCCTTTGTTTCCCAGAATTGCCTTTGATATTGTAGGTCTCTTCTGGTTCCAGGTAAATTTTAGGATTGATTTCTCTAGCTCTGTGAGGTATGCAAATGGTATTTTGATTGGAAATGCAATAAATCTGTATAAAAATTTTGGGAGAATGGCAATTTTCAAAATTTTTTTCCTATCCATGAATAGGAAATGTCTGTTTTCTAAAATCCTTATTGATTTCCTTTTTCAGAGTAATGTAATTTTCAATGTATAAATATTTTACTTCCTTTGTTATTTTTATTCCAAGTATTTCATGATTTTGGATGCTATGGGGAAGCACATGGTTTACATATTTCTCTCTCAGTGTGCTTGTTGTTTGTATAAAAGAATGCTGTTGATTTTAGAATGTTGACCTTGTATCCAGCTACATTACTGAGTTTGGTTATTATGTCTAAAAGTCTTTCAGTGGAGTTTTCAGGGTGTTCTATGTAGAGTACCATATCATCTACAAATAAGGATAATTTAATTTCTCTGTTTCCTAACATAATTCGTTTTATTTCTCACTCTTGTCTAATTCCTCAGCTAATATTTCCAGAACTGTACTGAATAGTATTGGTGATACTGGGCATCCTTGCCTTGTTCCTGATTTTAGATAATAAAGTTTTGATATTAGAGTAATACTTGCTGCCAGGAATGAGTTAGGGAAAATTTCTTCCCTTTCAATTTAATTGAAGGGTTTGAGGAGTGTTGGCATTAAGTCTTCACTAAATATCTTATAGACTTCAGCAGTGAATCCATGAAGACCAAGAATTTTCTTTTTTTGGTGAGGTTTTAATTATATTTTCAATTTAATTAACTTAAATTGTTGGTTTATTCAGATGTTTTACACCTGCTTGATTCAGCTTTGGTAATTCATATGTTTCTAGGCATCTTTCCACTTCTGTGTTACTGAACCTATGAGAGTAAAGGTTTTTTAAGTAGGTATTATTGATGTCCTGTTTTTCCACAGTGCTTGTAGTTATTTCATCCTTTTCATTTCTTATGAATATATTTGAGGTTTTTCTTTCATGTTTTTGATAAGTTTGGCTAGGAGTTGATCAATTTCATTTATTTTTTCAAAGAACCATTTCAATTTATTAATTCTTTGTATTGTTTTCTGAGTTTCAATTGGACAATTTCTGCTCAGATCTTTACAATTTCCTCCCCTCTTTGGGCTTTGGACTTGACTTTCTCTTTTTTTTGTAGAAGTTTGAGGTGCAGCATTAGCCTATTTATTTGTGTTTTTTCCATTTTCCTCGTGTGGGTGTTTACTGCTATAAATTTCCCTATGAAGACTGCTTTCATCTTGTCCCACGGGTTCCAGTAATTTGTATTTGCACTTTTATTTAATTGTAAATATTAATTTCTTGCCTAAATTCTTCTGTGACCTATTGATTTTTTAGGAGAATGTCATTTAATTTCCATGTGTTTATGGGTTTCTTGTGGGTTTTTTGTCATTAATTTTAAATATTATCGTGTTATGTTCAAATAATATGCTTGGAATCATTTCATCTCCTTGAGATTATTTCATTTCAATGTTTTGTGGGTCAATATATGATTTATTTCAGAGAATGACCTATGTGCAGCTGAGAAGAATGTATAATTTGATGTTGTATACTTGGTACACATCTACTAGGCCCAATTGTTCAAACACTTGATTTATTTCTGCTATTTATTTACTGATTTTTTGTTTAGTTGATCTGTGTTTTTGTGACAATGGGGTATTAATTTCCCCCAATGTAACTAAATTATTGCTTATTTGCTTTTTGATGTCTATTAAGATTTGTCTTACACAGGCACCCATATTTGGTGCCTATATATTCAGGATTGTAATCTCTTTAAGTTTTCTCCTAGAAAGTATGTAGTGACCTGCTTTATCTCTTTTGATAATTATTGGTTTGAAGTTCACATTGTCGGAAAACAGACTAGATATCTTTGCTTTTTTCTGTGTTTTTACATGGAGTATTTTTTCCCATCTTTTCACTTTGTGTCTATCAGTTTCCTTTTGAGTGAAATATGTTCCTTTTACACAGCATATTGTTGAATTTTGTTTCTTAATCCACTCTGCCAGTCTGTTTATTTTAATTGGTGAGTTGAGACCATGTACATTGATGGACATAACTGATATGTACTGACTTATTCTGGTCACATTATCTTTCTGTTGGTGGTTTTCTACTTTTTCTGTTTATTTGTTAGCTCTGCTTAGTGGTTTCCCTTCATTATTGGTCTTGGAATTGTAGTTATCTTTATCTCTTTCTAGAGTGTATTCCAGTACTCTTTTTAGTGTTGGTTTGATGGTTATGAATTTCTTCAGTGCACTTTGTCAGTATCTTATTTCCCTATTGATTTTCATAGGTAGTTTTGCAGGGTACATCAATCTAGGTTGAAAGATGTTTTATTTCAGGTGTTGAGATATTTCACTCCAAGCTTTTTTTGACTTGAAGGTTTGTGCTGAGAGTCGTGCTGTGATTCTGATAGGCTCTGCTATGCAGGTGATCTCTTTCTTTTCTCTGACTGCTTTTGGTACTCTGTTCTTGTGCTCAATCTCTGAGATCTTCCTTATTATATGTCTGGGAGAACATGTATGCTGGTTATGCCTGATTGGAGTTCTATATGTCTCACTTATCTGTATATCGGATTTTCTTCTCATGTTTAGAAAAAAGTTTGCTATTATTTCTGAAAATATTCTTCATATATCATTTGTGTTGGCTCCTGCTATTTCATTTATGCTTATTATATTGTTTCTTTTTGCATCATCTTTCAGCTGTTGAATTGTTGATTCCTGGTTCCTTGTTATTTTTAAGAGAAACTTTCTTTTGTTATCATATGCTTCCATCATGTCTTCAAGCACTGACAGTCTATCTTAAGCTTCATTCAACTTTGAGTGGAATTTTTAACTTCCTGAATATCCTTTGAATTTGTTTCATACATTATAATTTTGTCTTACATTGTTCATTTAAGGTTCACATGATTTTTTGTATTCCTCTGTTTTTACTCTATTTCTTCTTTAGATAGAGTCACCATTTCTTTCATGATATTTGTCACTTCCTTTTTCTTAACTGGGATATTACTTCTGATCTAATTTCTTCTATAGCATTATGGAGTTGTTTCATTTCAATTGCTGTCACTTCAGAAAGTTCAGTTGTGACATTTTCCATGTCTTCCCTTTCAGTATATACTGAGTTTGTTCTTGCTGGGCTGCAGGACTGAGACAACATCTTTCTCTTTTGCTTTGTCATTTTCCTCTTGGACCTGTACTGTTGGCCAGGCACCGTCACAATGGATTACACTGGAACACTTTGCAGCCAGAGCTATGATCCTCCAATATCCCTGTGACTATCTAGAGCACATCCCAGAACTATAAAGGCAGAGCCTTGATCTCTGTGACCTTTGAGGCTGGCCAGCATTCCCTTGATGAATTATACTGGATTTCACTGAGACACTGGGCTAGGCAGAGCTCCAATCTCCCATGCTGCTAGCAAAGATGCACACCTGGAATTTTATTGCTTTTTTTAAAAATGTGATCTAGATTTATATAGCATTCTCAATGTGAAGTTTTACTGTTTCACTCAATTGATTAAAAGGAAACAAAATGAAAATTTTTCATGTATCAGTGATAGAATAGCCCCATGAAGGCATTAATGACTGCACTTAAACACATTATAGATATTGTAATATATTAAATGATTAAAATATGATAAGGTTAGCAATATTAGCCATAATCAAAACAACTACACAGTTCAATGCTGATATTATGTCAATGTGGCAATTCTAGCTTGATTTGTTATTTGTGTAGCAGTCAATACCCAATATCCATCTAAAATAGTTTCTTCCAATTTTAAAGTTTTCACATATAATGATTCTTTAAATAGTTCTAGATAAAATAATGTATATAAAGCAAACACATTATTATTGATCAAAAATCCAAAATAATTCTGTAATACCAAATAAGTTTACTTAAGTCATAGACTTCTGTACCACATATTTTTAAATACTCTTCTAAAATACATAAGAGTTTTTTTCTCTATATTGCTAAATATTTGGAATTTTATCCAGAAATATTGACTAAAGTTAAAGAAAAGATTATACCAGATTGTGAAACAAAGTGAACCATTAAGGTAAAATGACTGATATTTTTAATTTGCAATGTTAAATGAGTTAAATCATGATTTCATATTATTTTTGAAGGTGTTTTTATGATAGTTAGGTTTTAACACTTAAAATAACTGCAAACACACTTAGTAAGGCAAGTGATTGTTCTGTTGGGAAAGGTTCAGTTTATATCCATGCTCAGTTTTTAAAAAGTACATAAAAATTGTTAGCAAAGATTATTCTCATAACACATATTAAGCATGTATCTATTAACTCTGCTTTAGCATAAGGAATTTGCTGTTGTTCAATGTATTATTTCTGGTTCAATCCCCTACAGATTACCATTGTACCATACTATAGTTACCTTGAAAATATATTTTATTCAAGCATCAGTTATCTGGTATACCCTACATGAGAGATGCATGCACAGACACACACACATGCACATAACATGTGTATCACTTTAGGTCAATAAAATATTTGTTAAACCAGAGTCAATTTTGTCTCTTAAATTTTATTTTTTGCAGCTTTCTTCTAAATAAAATGCCTTTCTCACTGGAATGAAACTCTGAATAAACTGATCATTCTCTTTCCTGTGGACCAGTTCATTTAATACCTAAATGATTTCTGAATGTCCCCTCTTAAACTTTTTATGTTATTTATTCTTTTCTTTTTTTTCCTTTTTTTTTTGGTGTTTTTGAGACAGGATCTTGCTATGCAGTACAGGCTGGTCTTGAACTCACTTTGTAGCCCTGGCAGGTCTCTAACTCACAATGATCTTCCTGTCTCAGCCTCCCAAGTGCTGGGATAACAGGCATGAGTAACTACACCCGGATCATCTATTTATTATTTTCAATCTCTTACAATAACCACTTACTTCATAGGATTGAGAGTTCAGTCTAATCCTTATGTCTTATGTAAAAGGTAGATAGAAATTGTTTTTGTTGGGTTATTTAAGGCAAACCATGTGCTGTGCATTTAAGTTATCCTTTAATTTTCACAGTTTAGGAGCCCTCTCACAGTATTTCAGCATTGTAGATGAAATATTACACATGAAGCCAGCATGTTTGAGCACATGCATTCCCAGAAACAGGGAAGTTGAGACATTTGAACAAGTATGAGCCCATCCTGAAGAACCTAGAGTTATCTTTTCTGAAATAAAGAAAGTGAAAGATTTCTAATGACTTCCAAGGAGAACAAGAAAGGCTCACGTTTACAGACTTGGAAGGAAAATCTGCTTCTCCTTAATTGTACGATATTAACCCTATTAATTTTAATACCACACTTAAAATAACTTTATGTGAAATTTTTGCATTACAATAAAATTCCATGAAAATATCATTCTCAATTAGAAAATGCTTTTTTATCCATGATTTTTGGACTGTGTCCTTCATATCCTTATTTCTCAGACTATAGATCTGGGATTCAGCATGGGAATCAACACCTTGAAAAACACATAGGTCACTCTAACTGTTTGCCTAGAGTTCCTGGAGTTGGGCACACAGCAGAGGAAGAGGATAGTGCCATGGAAGGTGGCGATGGTAATCAGGTGGGAGGCACAGGTGATGAAAGCCTTGCAGTGCCCTTCCTGAGGATGGTAACAGCAATGAACTCATAAGACAAGAGAATGATTAGGAGTGTGCTGACTTCATTAAAAGCAGCAAAATTGAAAAGCAGTAAGTGGTTGATGTGTGTGTCAGAGAAAGAGAGGGAAAGCAGTGAGGAAAATTAAAGAGAAGTGACTGATGATGCTGGAATCATTAAAAATAAATTCAAACTAAAGCATGTCAGTATCAAGGTGCAAGTACTAACCAGGTATATGACCACAGCACCAGCATGGCACAGCACTTCAGAGACATTACATCTGTGTAGATAAGGGGATCACAGATGTCCATAAAGCATCCATAGGTCATTGCTGAAAACAAATGCATTCAGCAGCCACAAATGTGCAAAACAAAAAGAACTATATTACACATCCTGAAAATGAAATGGTTCTGTCCTTTAAGACAAGGTTCACAAGCATTTTGGGAACAAAAATGGAGGAGTAGCAGAAATCCACAAATGAGAGGTGGCTGAGGAAAAAATATATTGGGGTGTGAAGACTGGGGTTAGTTTTTGATTAGGACATTCATCCCAGTATTCCACATCAGAGTCACACTGTAGATGAGGAAAATCAAGAAGAGTGGAACTTGCATTTCTAGATAATCTAAGAAGCCCAAGAGGATGTAGGTGGTCCCACTTTTATTTCTATCTGATGGTAACACTGTTTCTGTTTATCAGAATATAAAAGAACAGAAAATGAAATGATAACAACATTAATGAAATAAAAAGATTGATTTTTTTTCTGGTCACAGGAGATGAAGAATGGAAAATTATGTTTCTTTCAAAATCTTGATATTAAAAATCCATCCTTGCCACTGCCACAAGATGAGTTGCAGCTCACCAGGGCAGGCCCAAAAAAGTTTGGGACCATTGATCCCAGCGGCTATGTGCCAGCCCAACCACTTTAGGACTCTAGACTACACTCCAGAGGTTCCACAGTCTTGAGTGGACCATGCCCAGCAACCTTCTTTCAACCAGGGAAACCAGGATCATCACACATGGGGAGCCAAAACCACATGAGTCCCAGTAGTGGAGGGTGCAGGAAGTGAGTTGCAAAACATCCAGGGAAAGCTTTGGAACATCACTGGACACACAGAAATACAGGAAAATGACCAAATGAAGGACCAAAATGCAATCTCAAACCTCCAGCCCATCCCAAGAAAACCTAGGAATAATGTACATAGAAGAAAATACTGCACATACACCTGAAATGCCTGAAATGATATCAACTGAAATAAAGAAGCAAATATGGGAAGCTTTGAGGGAACTCAAATAAGAAATAATCTCCCAGATAAAAGAAGAAATGATAAAACTAGTGAAAGAAATACAGAATGCATCCAACAAAGGCACAGCTAAAAAATTGGAATAATAAAGCAAAATAATAGAATCGTTCAATGAACAGTCTAAGAAACAAACAGAATATATGAAGCAGTGTCAAAGAGATATACAGGAAATAAAAAACTCTATACAAAAACCACCTCAATGAAAGTGAAGATAGAACCTTTGATCTCAAAGATAAGATTGCAGCTAGTGAACAGGAAAGGAAAGATCTTCTAAAAATAGCAAGAAATCAGGAAATAACAATACAACAGCTGCAAGATGATGCAAAGAAAAACAACACAATATTAGTAGGGATAAATGAAAAAGAAGGGGACAACACAAATTATATCAAGAGGCTATTTGCAGAAGTAATAGCTGAAAACTTCCCAAACATGAGTATGAAAACTTACATACATGTTAGTGAAGCATGAAGAACTCCAAATAGCCATAACCAAAACAAAACTACACTCAGACAGATAATAATCACAATCCCAGAAATCCAACATAAGAACAGAATATTAAAAGCTGTTAGAGAGAAAAGACAGATCATCTATAAAGGAAAACCTATCAGAATCACAGAAGACTTCTTAACACAAACAATGAAATCAAGAAGAGCATGGAGTGAAGTGTTTCAGATTCTAAAGGAAAACGAATTCCAACCCAGACTGATGTACCCTAAAAAACTGTCCTTCAAAATGGATGGAGAAATAAGATACTTCCATGACAAAGAACAGATGAAGAACTTCATGATCACTAAACCAACCCTACAAAGAATACTGAAAGACATTCTAGATACACATAGGAAAAAGCCACTAAGCAAGACAGACACTTAAAAAATATGGAAAGTTAAGATACAGCATCAGAAAGATAACATTTCAACAATGAACAGTTATGATAGTTATAACAATTAATGTAAATGTCCTCAATTCACCAATTAAAATTAACAGACTGGCAGAATGGATCAAGAAAAACTGTCCAACCATATGCTGTCTATAAGAAACCCATCTAACCCAAAAGGAAATTCACAGACTGAAAGTCAAAGGATGGAAAACAATACTCCATGCAACAGGAACTCAAGAAAAGAAGGGGTAGCTATCCTGTTTGCAGAGCATGTGAACTTCAAACCAAGAATGGTCCAAAGAGATAAAAAAGGTCACTACATACTAGTTAGAGAAAAACTGCAAGATGAAGAGACAAAAATCTTAAATATATGTGCACCAAATTCCAGAGCACCCAACTACACAAAGCAAGTATTAACAGAAAAGAAAAATCAAATAGACAATAACATAATTCCAACAGGAGACCTTAACACACCATTGACACAAAGGGATAGATGAACTAGACAGAAAATCAGCAAAGAAATAACAGAACTGAATCATACCTGCCAACAAATGGATTTGATAGACATATACAGAGTGTTCCATCCAACATCAGAATATATATTCTTCTCACTAGTACATGGACATTCTCTAAAATAGACCATATACTAATCCACAGAACACATTTAAGTAAATGCAAAAGAAATGAAATTATCACATGCATGTTATTGGATTATAGCGCCACAAAACTACAAGTTAATGATAAAAGTAACTGCAAAAAACCCATAAACATATGGAAATTAAATAATGCATTCTTGAGTAATCAGTGGGTCACAGAGGAAATTAAAGAAGAAATTAAACAATATCTACAACAAAACAACAATACAAATACAACATACCAGAACCAGTGGGATGCAATGAAGGTGGTCCTCAGAGGAAGATTTATTGCACTGAGTTCCCACATTAGGAAAACAGAATGAACACTATTAAGAAACCTGATATTACACCTCAAACATCTAGAAAAAGAAGAACAAGTAAAGCCCCAAGCAAAAAGAAGGGAGGAAATTATAAAGATCAGAGCAGAAATTAATGTAATAGAGACTAAGAAAACAATACAAAGAATCAAGAATCAAAGAGTTGGTTCTTTGAAAGAATAAATAAAATTGATAAGCCCCTGGTCAACTTAATTAAAAAAAGGAAAGAGAACACTCAAATTTATGCTATACAGAATGAAAAAATTGAAATCACTACTGACCCAGTGGAAGTACAGAAGATCATCAACAAGTATTTCAAAAACCTCTACTCTCATAGGTTTGATAACACAGAAGAAATGGACAGTTTCCTAGAAACATATGAACCACCAAAGCTGGATATAAAGATGTAAAACTGCTGAATAACCCAATTTCTATTAATGAAATTGAAAATGTAATCAAGTCCCTAACAACAAAGAAGATCCTAGGCCCAGACAGATTCACTGCAGAATTCTACAAGAAATACATAGAAGACTTAATGCCAACACTCCTCAAACTCTTCAATGAAATTGAAAGGGAAGCAATTCTCCCTAAGTCATTCTTGGAAGCAAATATCACTCTAGTACCAAAACTTGAGAAAGACCCAATTAAAAAAGGGAACTACAGGCCAATAACCCAGATGAACATAGATGCAAAAATTCTCAACAAAATATTGCAAACAGGATGCAGCAAATTGTCAAGAAGATTATACACCATGACCAAATGGGATTCATCCCAGGCATGCAGGCATGGTTCAACATATGTAAATCAATAAATGTAATGCACAATATCAATGGAGCTAAAAGTAAGAAGCACATGCAGAAAAAGCTTTTGATAAGCTCCAACACCCATTCATGATAAGAACCTTACAGAGAGTTGGAATAGGTGGGCTTTACCTCAATATGATAAAGGCCATCTACAACAAACCAACAGCAAGTGTCATATTAAATGGCCAAAAACTTACAGCCTTTACCTTGAAAATAAGGCACAAGACAAGGATGTCCCTTATCACCACTCTGATTCAACATAGTACTAGAAAAACTACCCAGAGCGATTAGATAAGAGAGAAAAATAAAAGGAGTAAAGATAGGAAAAGAAGAAATTAAATTATTATCTGCCAGATGGCATGATACTCTACATAGAAGGCCCCCAAACCTACATTGAAAGACTCCTAGATACAAAAAATAAATTCAACAATGTAGCTGAATAAAGTCAATACTCAAAAATCAATAGTATTGTTATACACTAACAACAAAATCACCGAGAGAAATAAGAGAAGACACAACCTACACACTAACGTCCAAAAAAATGAAATACTTAGGAATTAATGTAACAAAAGATGTGAAATAGTTGTATAGCAAAAATTATAATACCCTGAAGAAAGAAATTGAAGAGGAACTCAGTAAATGGAAAGACATTTCTTGTTCATGGATAGGAAGAATACATATTGTGAAAATGGCCATTCTCCAAAATTGTTATACAGATTCAATTCAATTACAATGAAAATACCACTAACATACCTCATAGATCTGGAGAAATTACTCTTAAAATTCATCTGGAACCAGAAGAGACCTAGGATAGCAAAGGCAGTTCTAAGCAGCAAAGCCAAGGCAGGAGGCATCACAATCCCTGACTTGAAGTTATACTACAAAACTACCCTAATAAAATCAACATGGTAGAATATCAATGGAATAGACAAGAAGATACAACTATGAACACACTCAGCCACCTTATCTTTGATAAAGGGGCCAGACATGTTCACTGGAGGAATGATACTCTCTTTGATAAATGGTGCTGGAAAAACCAGCTTTTCATATACCAAAAACTAAAATTAGAGCCATACCTATCACCATGTACTAAACGAAAATCTAAATGGATCAAAGATCTAAATATTAAAACAGAAACACTAAAATTGTTGAAAGACAATTTTGGTAAAAATCTTGAAGACATAAGTGTTGGTAGAGAATTCATGAACAAAAACCAAACTGGACGGGAAATACTTCCTAGAATCAATAACTGGGATCAAGTCTTATTAAAGCATTTCTGCATGTCCAAAGAAATCTCCAGCAGAGTAAAAAAAAAGCCCACATACTGGGAAAATATTTTAGTGAACTCTCCCTCAGACAAAGGACTACTGTCTAGAACTTACAAAGAATTAAAAAAAATCAGACCCCCAAAATTCAAAGACCCAATCCAAAAATGGGCATCTGAGATGAACACACAGTTCTCAGATGAAGAATTACTAATGGCAAATAAATACATGTAAAAATGCAAAGTAAAACCACACTGAGATTCCATCTCACTCCAGAAAAAATGGACAGGATCAACAAAATTAAACCAACAAATGCTGCAAAGGCTGTAGGGAAAAAGGAAATCTTCTGCACTGTTGGTGGGAGAGTAGACTGGTGCAACCAATGTGGAGGTCAATCTGGTGATTCCTCAACAAGCTGGGGTTGGAGGTCCCATTTGACCCAGCTATTCCACTCTTAGGCATATTCTCAGAAGAAATGAAAACATCTTACCACAGTGATGTATGTGCATCCATGTTTATAGTGGCACAATTTGTAATAGCCAGATCTTGGAAACAACCTAAGTGCCCATCAACCGAGGAATGGATAAAAAAATTGTGGTACTTTTATACAATGGAGTACTACTCAGCTGTGAAGAATTATCACATTGAGATATTTATAAATAAATGGATGCAACTTGAATCCATACTCATAAGTGAAATAAATCAAACTCACATGTATAAATACCATACAGTCTCCCTTGTGTAAGAAATGGAAAGAGTACAGAAGATTTTATGGTGATCATGGTTCACCATTATATTGCTTTGAAGTCTTACATTTCCATTCATTGATTGAAATGGTTTTATTCTGTTTTGTTTGATCTTAATATATGTGATGGCATGAGCAATTACTTTGAAGAAAAGACAATATGGCAGACATTGTTGATTTGATATCATTTTGGTCTGAAGTCCTACCATGCTCTTGGTTTTCTATTACCATTGCTTCTATCATGTGGTGTCTTATTGGATTTAACTATGTATGGTAGTATAAACAAACTTTTTATGGAAAATTAAACAATATAGTAGCCATTGTCCATCTTCAGTTATTTGTTCAGAATTTCTTGCAATACTTTCATTTTCTTGAATGGTTTTATTCTATTTTGTTATGTTTGACATTATTGTATGTAAAGCTAAGCTCAACTATTTCAAAGAAAGAGACATTTTGATTGTTACTGTTAATATCCAATTGTCTTGTGAAGTACTGTGTTGCTTAGATTGTTCTGTTCTGATGTGCTTATATCTGTCCACTTTTGTTTTATTCTCTGTAAAATAAAAAATTAAAAATAAAACAAAATTTTGTTATTTATTCAGACTAGCTACATCTGCATAAATGCAAAAATATAATGGCTATATTTCCATATTTTAAGAAAAATGGAATTATTGAATTAAATCATAATTTCTCAATTGCAATAATTACCACTTACAAGTATAGGCAATTGATGTACAAGTACAGTACATAGATGCACTTCTGTGTATTTTGAATAAAATCTTCAATGAGAACTTTCAGCAGTTTGAACATTGTAAATTTATCAAATATAAACTCAATATGATAAATTTTTTACTCAACTCTGCAGTAACTAATGAAAATCCAAAACTTTGAATCTATCTTTTATAAATTATCACATATTGACATTAGTATTGAGAGTCCATGCACTGCACTTGGGCCTTTGTATTTCATTTCATGCATTAGTTAAATCTATTTGTGTTTGTGACACAATAAATTTGATGCTAAAATAAATCTTTACCCTTTTCTCAATAAGTATGTTTCTCACCTTATGAATTTCAATTACTATTATTTCCTCATTTACTGTAGGATAATAAAATTGGATTATAAAATTTTTCTAGATTACTCTAGACCCAGGGAAGCCTTGATTTTCTCAATGGCATTTAGTTAAAGAATAAGCAGTACTGTTGTGAGCAATACCAAGTCTCAGATTCTTGGTAATACACCAATTTATTAACTGCAATACTATGATTATAATTATAGTTTCAGATATTAACTTGTGCATTTTATTAATAATCATATTTGCAAATAATGAGCAATCTAGAAAAAATCCTAGTTTTAAGAAAGTGGTTCTACCACTTCACATATGCTGCATAAGTATACTAGGAAACAATGTCAATATGAGACACTTACTACAATTTAGGGAAAGTTTTCTTGGCCAGGAACATTTAAGTATAATATTTATGGGCCAGTATCCATAGTAAAAACTGGTATGGAAACTTTTCTGGGTATTATCCTCTCTATATTTCCCTTTCTCCTCCCCCTATTTTCCTCTCCCTCGCCCTCTCTTTGTGTCTCCCTCTCACTTTCTCTCTTTCCATTTCCTTCTTCCTTTCTCACTCCCTTTCTGTCTCCCTCTCCTTCCTTCACTATTTTATCTCTCTCTTGCTCCCCCATCTCTCTCTTTCCCATCCTATCTCCCCCTCCTTCCTTCCCTCTTACATCTCCTTTTAGATTATCTGCAATGCTCATTCTTTCCTTATTTCACCTGTGAAGTAACAAATTTAAAAATGCATATAAAGATGTTTCATGAAAATTCTGATACAAAAAATCATTCAGTTTCTTTCACAGTTGCCAACACCATTCACTTCCTACCATGCCAGAGATTTATCCCTTCTTTATGCCAAGTAAAGTTATCTCTAGTGGCATAGTCCAGGAAGTAGATCAAATAGTCCATTGATAAAGATGTCAGAACATATGCAAAACGGAAATATTCAGTGCCCCTCTACTAGTGAATTTCTCTATAAAAGACAATCCATTAATCCAGATAATCTAATTACTTTATTTTCTTTTTACTAATCTTTTATTTATCAAAGACATTAACATTTGTTATTAATTGTTACATTTTATGTATTGGCTCTTCTCTCTCAAATGCCATTATTACATTCTTGGTAAAAGTTTCCATTATTTTAGTTCATGAAAAATGGTAGCTAACATTTTCTTTTCTGTAGTTATTTTTTATCTGCTAATATGGTTGTTAATTTTTGTGCCAGTAATCACATTTATTTCCTTTTATTTTTACTTAATTGAAGTAAATTCTTTAAATTTTCCCCAGTCACTTCAATGGTTGTTCATCAAATTTTGCTTAAATATTTGTAGATTGTACCTCTGTTTCTCCTCAAAAATTTATAATAATGAAATAGTACATAATTCCAAATCCTCAGTGTTCTTTTATCCCCTAACAGATACATATTTTTCATGGAATTTTTGATCAACTTAGTTCTGGGCCCTTTAATATGAAATATGCATAAGTGTGAACTTCTTGATCCCTGTTTGGTCACACTTACTTCTCAAGAACTCTCTAGACCTTCAGACGTTTTCCTTTTCTCTCAAATTGACTTCTGTCTTAAAATTGCGATTAAATTACCTTTAAATTTTAGCACAAACCTGTTGGTGGCAAAAGGAGGACCCCTCCTGGTTAAGGGTGATGTCTGTATTATTAACTATATTATATTATATTATATTATATCATTATATTAATTATATTATTAACTATAGATTGAAGACCTTGGAAAAAAGAGCCCCAGAGACTATTTATTACTTCAATCTCTTGAGGACATAAAATAAACAATTAAATTAGTCACCTAAATCCAAAGCAATTCTAACATAGGAGGAAACCTAGAGGTCAATTTTATTGATATCAACAGGATTTCCTGTACAAGTTAGGGCAACATTAGTACCACTTTCAGTGAAATAATTTATTTATGACTGTCACTCACCCTAGACACCAGGGTTTTATTTAAAACCAGGGTTTTATTTTAAATACTAAAAATATTTATATGCCTGAGAATCATTATTTTGAGACATTGATTCAGTGCATATTACAATCCATAACATTCTTTCTTCATACAGCACACTGGGGTCATCCTGGAAGAATGTGAATGCCTGGCTTTCACACCAGTTTGGAGAAATGTTTTCCTGAGAATTAAAGGTCAGATATTCACAAAGCTAAGTATTCTAGTGCAGAAAAGAAATAATAGCTCCTGAATCTAGTCTTTTACTTACTATGTGCTGATCGGTGTGTCCTGTAGCCAAAATACTTGAACATTATTTCTGTGAACATCACCACAGTCTTTCTTAACAACCTGGAATTTGTTCTCTAATCATTCTTCATAAAACTCTCCTTGAGGGTGCTGCCCTACCCCAACAGATTCCCTACTGTTCACATTAGTGTTCAAAGAACTTAACAGACTATGAGCATATTCTTTAAATTATTTTTTCACTGCTTGTTGTGTGCTCTTTGTTTCCCAATGATAGAATGAAATTGTTGGAAAGTAAAATTCAGTTCATTTTTGTATTCTGAGTTCTGGCTGGGGATTTAGCTTAGTGGCTTTAAGCACCTGCCTGGCAAGTGCATGGTCATGAGTTCAATCCCTGGTACTGCAAAAAAACAAAACAAACAAGCAAAGAAAAAACATAGTTTAGAAAATGAAAAACTGTATGTCATTATATTCTGAGTTCCTAGATTAATATCTAGTATCAAATGTGCCATGAATAATTTTTGAATGATGACTACTATTGGGTCGTGACCTAGATCCATGATCTCCCAAACAAGGGTATGGGGAAGGCTTAAATAAAATGAGACAAGTGGTATGATTTTAGGGCTCTAGGAGAATCAAAACCGTTTAGCTGTGTTCGAAAACTGAGGGCTAAGACAAAGGCTTCGCTTCCATTTTTATTAGGTCCAAAACAAAGGGTGGGGAAACTGAGGAAAGTGTGGGAAATGAGCAAGACCTTGCAACTCACTTCAAAGACATCTCCAAGTAGTAAATTAATGCCAATTTAGGAGAAGCATCTTACCTCCCTGATGACATTTATGGTAGGAGTGGGACTGCAGGAGTGAGACTCCTTCAGCTGCAGTCTCTACTTACTTAATTAGTGCTGGAAACAAGGTGTCCTCAGCTGTGGCTGATTCTTGCCCTTTGAGGTATTTCTGGCATCAGAGCCACTTCATAGTGGTCTCCAACAAACTATGATCTTCCTTGTAACTGAAATGCTACTGCGCCTTCCAGAACTGAGGGAAATTAAAGTGTATACAGAAAATCACTTATACACACACACACACACACACACACACACACACACACACTGTCTATAAGTGAATTGAATATTCAAAACAGATAAGCATAATTATAATTTCTTACTTTAAAAGTAAAAATATACAGTCAAAATGAAATAAAACAAGTCTACTGTACTGATTTTCATTTCTAGGCAAGTTCATCAAAATAGAAACAATACACCACATGGAAATTAGTTGTAATAAGATTATTCTTAATTATCCCACTATGGAAAGTTTTGAAAGTAGCTTCACTAAAATTGTAGCATTTTCAAACATTAAATAACAGCTTCAAAATCTTTCTATATTTTTCTATGTGAAGTGTATATATTTTATGATCTTAACTACTGTTTCATGAATTGTGCTTTCTGAAATTGGAGTCAGAAAAAAAAGTTGAATATGCAAAGAGAATATACATTTATAATTATTCTTTTCTTACTTACTTTCTTTATGCATTCATTAAACAAATATTTATGACAGGTTTATCCTGAGCCAGGTACTGTCTTAATATTGGGACATAGTAGAGAGACTTCTCCTTTGTTCATTAATTTATATTTAAAGGATAACAGTAAAAGCATGTACTTTACAATAATGCAAAAAGGGATACAACTAGATGCATTTTTTCACCTTCTGTTTTTTACTTTTTCATTTTCCCTTCTTTCTTTTCTCTGTGTGTGTGTGTGTGTGTGTGTGTGTGTGTGTGTGTATGTGTGATGTTGGGAACTGTAACCAGGGCCTTCACACTGAGCTACACACCCAGCCATTCTTCTCTTTCTATTCCAAGACAGAGTTAGTCGCTAAACTCCCCAGGTTGAGCTCAGCCTTGGTTACTTCTTGGATCTGCCCTTAATGTGTTGGAATTGTAGATCTGTGCCAAAACCTTTGGCTTGGAGGTGTCATTTTTAAGTAAAGAGGTCAGACAAGATCACAGCTTTGAGAGCAAACTTGTGAGTATATGCAACACCTTTCAGGGAAGAGTGTGGAGTTTGTGACAAGGCAGGAGCAAACACATTGACTTTTAAATAGTTTATATTCTTATGTATCAGTGACTGCTGGAGCTGAGATTCTGGGCATTTTCCAAAGATCTTTGTAAAAATACAGCAAGAATGAAATATGCAGTAAGGATACCACATGTTGACATTAGTCTTGATGGAAAGAGACATGAAGGAAAATGGGTGTAAATGTTTGTATTCCCTAAAATTGTATCTGTATCACTAAGTTATAATTCCTTAGGACAACAAAAACCACATGAAGGAAGTACTCTTGTGGACACACTCATTAAGGATTTAATGCTGAGTAATTTCAAGTCACTGGCACAATAAAACTTTAGTCACTTAAAATCTTTTAAGGAAACAACAGTGAAATACTTCAATCGGTGCTTCAAGCATTAGTACAAACTACAGGAGCTGTATAGGGTGACTACTTTTTCTGTCTCAAATGTATTCTTGGCCAAATATTTCCCCATTGTAGCCTGAAAAATGTTTGTGTGGCAATGATTTGGCTCTGAGGGTTCAGCAGATAGATAGGGACATGAGTGCCTGACTTTAATCTTATAAATTCAGGGTAATTTAAAACACAGCACTAATTGTTGGATATTATACTTCCATGTCAATTGATGTAACTAAATTTTTTTTTAAAGTTAGAGTTTATTTAAAAACAGTAACCATTCAAAAATGATCATTCAATTAAACATTCATCTCAAAGTCCTTCAGATGTTACTCAGTGATACAGGATGTGATAAATCCCCCGAACTAAAACCAAGCAAGAAATTCATCTCATACCTATATCATATTGAACATATATAATCATAAGTTTTTTTTTATTTTTTGATATATGGATGATTAAAATCAAGGACTTATATGTACTAGCTTAATGAGATATCTCTCAAGCCCCCCACTTTATAATAATTATTTTGAAATTTGAAACAGATTCTTGTTAATTTCCAAGATTGATGATGAATTTGTGATCCTCCTGTCTCAGCTTCCCAAGAGGCTGACATAACAGGCAGACAGCAGCACAGTAGGAAATGTAAGTTTTATGTCATGTAAGTCCTAACCAAACCATTATTTATAATTCACATGTTTCCTATGGCTAATTTGAATCAAGATCCAAATTCATTTGCCTGAAATTCATATGTTCTATTATGTAATTAATCTCTGTGCACAAATAATTATATACTTGCTCAAGAAGATTTGGGAGAAAAAAATGGACCACTTGAAAAACATTTTGTTCTATGTGGTTCACTATTTCATTTAGGGTCATTTAACTTATTTCCATGTCAATTCTTCCAAAGGACTTATGGATAAAGAATCTGTACTATTTCATCCTTTTCTTTCGAACAGGAATTCTACAGTGGTGCATGTGGGCATTGTAGGTGCAGCCCACACACAAACTGACCATCAGCTTTCAGTGAGGTCCACCATGGTCTGTAGGTGCAGTGATGCCAGCTCCATTCATTTACATTGAAATAGGCCATTAGTGTTTTGCTTAATGATCTTAACACCTTTTAAAATAATTTCTATGATTACTTTGTTACTTGACAGTTCTAAAATCATTATTTTCTAATTTTGTAATTTTTCCACTTTGATTTCTTTTGAACTTCCTCTCATTGCCTGTTAGGTTATCTGAAGATACAATTTATAGAATTACACAGTATATATTTGTGTCTTACTTCAGAAGAATGAGTTTCTAAATCAGTATATTTAATAATAATCAATGGTTTGTTTATTTATTTTGATTTGATATCTAGGCATAAACCTATTTAGTAGTTTTAACTCAATTGCAGTCAACATGCATTTTACATTAATTGTTTTCTAACTATAGACAAGTGACAGCCATTTCACATTACCTCCAATGTTGCTCCAAGAAGATCTGCAGAGCTGTGACTCCTGCTCTGGCTTTATGGAAAATTAAAACTCCTAAGGTTTTTGTTAACTTCCTATTCTGCCCTTCAAATATGACATTTATACAAGAGTCCCTAGTTTTGGAAAGCAAAACTTTCTGTTTAGAGGAAATTTGAGGGATTAAGATTTTCATTGCTATCAGATTATCATTTTTAGTGGTACTTGTCTTAAGAGGAAAAGCATAACTTCAACTTAAATTTGTGACTAACATGAAAATACTCTTAATTAATTTTTTCTTACTATAAATCATTAATATCTTTTTCAAACATTAGAAACTTTGGTCAGTGCATAATTATTGACTTATGGCTATTTATTTTTCTAATTTTGTTCCATATTTTTCTATCTGCATTCATAATTTTAATTCTCCCCCTACTTTTACACATTTTATCATAAGAACTTAGTCTAAATCTTGTCTTTGTTCAATTGGAAATATGTTGTGGGAGTGCACTGCAACAGGTTTCAAAAAAGTGTCTCTTCTTTTTTCTTTTATGCAGGATAGATCTGTCGAACTGTGAATGCTTTAGGAGTGGTCAAGTTTATATGTTATATTGCTAATAACTAAGAATTCCTCATATAAGTTAGGCATTTTAATATCATCATGCTTAAAATTGTGTTCTTCCTTACAGCTTTATTTATAGGAGACAATCATTAAATTTATGATATTTGGGGTTGCTGATACATGAGAAATGATAGACCCAGGCATTTTTCCTTTGAAGTTTTATTATGAATCAGGTTGAACAAAATTTCATATGTTTAAATTCCAATCACATATTCTATACAGATAAGTTCATCAAACTTTACATCTCTTTACACTGGAATGTCAGTTCTCTTCTATTGTGTTTACATGTGTAGTGATTTTATAGTGATTTCACTTGCCATTTTATTGTCCATTTCATTAATGAAGCACATTACATATATGTGAAATCTTGGTTTTAAACTTCATCTTACAACTTTAACTTGAAGTGTGAAATAAGAAAGAAGTATAATATTTCATACATAGGTATCTATCACAATATGAAAATGTTTTAATCATAGCAACTTATAATTTATTTAAAATTCTTCAGTTTTAGCCTCCTTATCCAAATTTTCCTTCATTTTAGTGTGTTCAATATTAGATATTTGTGTTTTATCATTCATAAAATAATGTATGATTCCTCACTATTCTCAGTAAAACATTTTATTATGTAAATTTTGTGCAGTATAAATCAGATAATGCCTATAGAAATATCCAGGCTTGACAACACTAGAAATGCAAACTTGTAAATAACAATATGCAAGTGCTATGTGGAAATACTGAAATGACTCTAATCATTAAAATTCTCAATAAATGACTCTAATCAATAAAATTCATTTCTAAGACCTGCCATCTACTAAAAGCCCTAGAAGTGTTATAGCAAAAAGGCTGAGAGCCAGATGTCTTGGTGCCCATGCCTGTATCAACCCAGCACTTGGTGGCCTGAAGCAGGAGGACCTCAAATTTAAGAACATAGCACATTAAAAGCCAGGCCCATAGAAAATATGCCTCAAAATTTGTAAAAATTAAATAGGCATTAGGTGTTAAAATCCTCTTTTAAAGCATGAAAGTTATTTCTCTATTAGTTCCTTTTGTGTCTGTAGCATCATTAACACAAATAAGGAAGTGTCCTTACCTTGTGTGTTTTTCATATGCAGTGACTGTTTCACTTGCCACAATATCCATTCATTCATTTCACAGAACCCATATGATGGAAACATCTGAAAAGATCTTCCTCTTATTGCACAGCATAGCCACTTCTATCTCCCAGAAGCCCACAATGTCATAGTGGTACTGCACAAAAAATTTGCAGAACCAGGGACTTAGTGTTACTCACATCAACGATTCAGGAAACTATTTTTGTTAGTTACCATTATTCTTTCAATACCTGAATCAGTGCATACTAAGGAATCTATTGTGTTTTCTACTCCCATCTGTGTGTGTGTGTGTGTGTGTGTGTGTGTGTGTGTAAGAGTGTGTGGTTAAAATAAATAGAATGCACCAAAATCTTACAAAATTCACCCTAGTATTTAATTGCTTTGGCTTTCTCATAGGATTTGAGTTTGTCAATTCAAACATCATATTCATCTAATATAAAAACGTACAAACCTTTATTAAGGTTGAAAACATCCACTGAGTTTGATTCAATGGAAAGGTACTTTTGTGTCTACTACTTTCCAGAAGGTATCCTTTACATCCTTGTTCCTCAGGCTGTAGATCAGAGGCTTTAGATGGGGTTGACAACCATGTAAAACACAGAAGCCACTTTGTCTGTCTGTTGAGAGTTCTTGGACAGAATGGTCCCATGGAAAATGTTGATGACTGTCAGGTGAGAGGCACAGTTAGAGAAGGCTTTTCAATGCCCACTCGCAGATGGAAGTTTTATGACTGTCACAAAAATAAACACGTAGGAGGTTAGGATAATCAGAAGTATACTCATCTCAATGAAGGTGGCAAAGCCAAAAAGCAGCAATTAGGGGATGTGTATGTCAGAGCTAGAGATGACAATGAGGGTTGTATATTCACAGAAAAAGTGATTGATAACGTTAAATCCAGTAAAACTTAGCTGAAGAGCATAGCAGGAGAGCACAAATGAGAAAAACAGATCCCACAAGTAGGCTGCAGCCACAAGCAGAGCACAGAGTATCTGGCAGATAGTGACCCTGTTAAGTGGGGAGTTATGGATGGCCAAAAAGTGGTCATAGGCCATCACTGTGAGCAAGAAAGACTTGGCCACCACAGCAAAGCAAGACAGGTAGAATTGCCACATGCAGCTCCAGTAGAAGATGCATTTGTCTTCCATGACCAGGTTCTCAAGTAGCTTGGGGGTAACAATGGAAGAATAGCAGAAGTCAACAAATGACAAGTGATTAAGGAAAAAGTACATGGGGTGTGAAGTTTGGGGTTAACCAGGATAATTACTATCATCCCAAGGTTTCCTATTATGGTGATAATGTACATGATCAGGAACATGAGGAAGAGAGGAATCTGAAGATCTGGGGAATCCATGAAACCTAAGAGGGCAAAGGTCGTCTCCACATTCAGAATTCTTCTAGCCAACCCCAAGCTTTCTTTCACTGAGGGTGCTTTTGAGGAACTTGTTCCTGTAAAGTGCAAGGTTTGTGGAAGTAAGTGACCATTCCATCATGACTTCCTATAAGCATAACAGTAACAGAATAACAGAAAATCTTTTATACATAAATACATGAACTAGGGAAGATTCTGGGAAAAATGCAGAATATTTGCTCCAAAGATCAATGCATGTGCATTTCTTTTATCTAAAAATATCAATAAAATTCATTAAGAAAATGTGTTTCTATTCTAAGAACTCAGTAAAATATTAAAGAACTGTAAGATTTTAGCATTTCTGTTTCAGAAACTCTTATTATATTAAGCTATTTCCCTTGGTGAGTATTTCACAAAAAAGCCCCCAGACATATTAAGATTTCCCAGAAAAGTATTCTCCCTCTTAGAAAGTGTCTATATACCAATGTATCATGCACATACACAGAGTATTATATATTTTCCTTTTCTTTTTGAAGTCATTTTCAGTGTACTTGAGACAAAGTATTTCCATGAGTGATACCTTCTTCCTTGAATATTATTAGGCTCAGAATAAAATTACTCTTACAGAACTTGAGCTGAAAATGAAAATCAAAAAGGATCCTAGTTACAGTATTAGCAAAACAACATTTTCATTATTTCACAGTAAATTTGAATGAAGTTACATGCTACAGAGAAACAAGCTACCCCTTCCTGTTTCTCTGTAGACTGCATATAACTGGAGCATCAAAGTTATTAAGTCTATTTCCCCAGGGACTATAGCTCTAGAGAATCACCTCCAAATTATGTTTTGCAACCATCATAAGGCAATTAAAGCAAAGGTAGTTCTCTTACATCACCTTTAATGTGTAGAATATCCTTCAAATTGTGCAGAAAAATATAGCATGAAATTAATTTTGGACTTTGTTCTCACATGACTAAAATGCCATCTGTAGTTAAAGAAAGACACCAAATTTAAATATTGTTTCCAAAATTGAGTCACCCTGTAGATTTTGAACACAGAAGTTGGCAATTATAGGCAATCTGCTTCAGTCTTTCTGCAAAAATTATCCAGAAAACTGTCAATTTTGAGTGAATTTCAAATCAAAATTGGGATTTATTTCCAGTCCAGTTTGCAATATAAACAACTGCTCTACCAATAGGTCATTGTTTTTGAGGGTTATTTGATTGAAAAGATTTGTGCAGAAATGTGGTTAGGCCACCTAATCAATTACTAATCAGATCTTCAGTATTTTAAAGTTGTACAATAACTCCAATTGAATTTAACCATTTGGCTTTTGATAAAGAGATTCTGATATTTTAATAGACACTACCAAGGACACAATGGCTGTCCCACTGCATGTATTTTCTATGTAGCCTCCACTTTCTGTCTTGAAAGGGTATCATCTGTCTAGCAGTATGTGAAATTTGGCCTATGTAACAATCAGCTGCACTCCTGTTCTAGAAGACATGAATCAACCAAATGAGGATATAGCAATTTGTCCATGGCTCATACTTTTGCTTCCTTTCCTCCTTCTCCAAGCCTGAACTCATGGCCCCATGGAGCATGCCCTGCCACAACTTGAATATGGAAGAAAGAACTGGAGCACTCTTTATGGATGGCTTCCCTCGATGTGCTGGCACACATTAGGGCACAGCTTCCAAACTTTGATGCTGCTCCAGAGTGGTCATGAGACGGAGAGAGGAGTGAATGAAAATTCTTCTACTACTAATTAGAAATTTAAAACAAAGCCTTGGAAGTTTAGAGTCACATTTTCTAGGTAGATATAAGACAACTTCACAACTTCTTAAACTTTTTATCTTAGTTATGAGGCAATCTCAGTGACAATACATTATAGTCATAAAGTAATACCCTCCAAAATGTGTCATATGCTTAGAGTATGCAGACCCTGTTCATTGCTGTTTCTTCAATATTTTTGATACCCAGATTTTATGAGTCCAAAGTAAATTCAAATGCAGACACCTCTTCTGCCTAACACCTTTTATGATCCATTAGCAAAAACTCAGCTTCCTATAAGTGAAACCATGAGTTTCAGTAGGTTAGCAGCCTTGTCTCCCAATGGCAGCAGTGTGACCCCACAAAACAGGGATGAATAAATTACTATTAGAATTTTCTCATTAAAATCAAAGGAAATATGTTCTAAATGACAATGGTCACACTTGCATTTATGAATAGTTGCAAAGTGTATTATTTGTGTAAATTCTGACCAACCTGTTTACAGTTGGGCATGTGAATGACTTGATTCAGAGAGTGGGCAACCAAATATGTACACAATTACACAGAATAAGAGAAGTAAAAACTGTACTGTGAAGTGCATATAAATTATTTGTCATTACCAAGTTGTGGACAAATGAGGTGTATTTTCCACAATTGTAATAGATAAATAAATTTTTACATTCATTGTGTGCACTAACATGTTCTTATTTTCATAAATACTATTTGGCCAGTGATGTGCACATATGTATGACTGTTTGAAACAGGGAAAATTAAAAGAAATGCATACTAAGCAACTCAGATGCAAACTGCTGTCTACATGCATAGAGGGACCTTGTGGAGTAACACTGTTAATAATTCTGTTCATTTCTCATACAATGACAGAATACTAAACTGGTATTCTCTGTCCTTGTCATTGTTTAATTTCTCTTTCATCTAATTTGGATGCTGCATCAAAAAGCCAAATGTATTTTACTTTCCACATTGCTTACTCCATTAGTTTGCTAACTTCTCAAAATTTTAACTTATATTTGTTTTAATGAATGTTTTTTTTAAATTGGTGTATGACCATGGCATGGAGCCCAGGCTGAGAGATTACCTGGAGTCTGTGTCGATTTTACCTGTTATCTCAGCCCATTTTCATCTCTGTAGTTACTTCTGGGGAGATGAAAATGTGCACAGTTACATGTGCATATATATATATATGCACAAAAGAAGGAACTCATTCAGGGGACAATGGAAGTCAGGAAATTCATGGTGGTTTGTCACTCCACTGATCTTTGGGCCAATCTAAGTGATCAATCAGAGTATAAGGAGGAGAAGGCCAGAGTGTTCATTCCTTAAAGTGCTGTAGTTGCTTTTAATAGGACCTGTGCCCTGTGGGCTGTCTTTTAATCTCTAACCATTTACTCTGGGTGGTTTGGAGCATGTTGCCCCCAAACTCCCTTGTTGCTGCATATCCAATTCATACAGACCTCTGGCCAACAGACCTCACAGTTTTATCCTTTGAATAACAAAATGTATTTATTTTGCACTTTAAGCAATGTTTAAGTCATTTTTCATTGATGTGGATATAAGATTTAGACCTCCTTCTATTTGCTGATGTAGTATCAGATGTCTGCATCAGTCTCCTGTTCTTCATATGGAATAGACCAACAGTGACTCTAACATAACCTCTCTGCTTTCACTAAGGGAGGTTAGTTTAAGTAGCACACAGCTGTTAAACACATTGGATATCTCAATAACTGCAATACCTTTGCTTTATTCATATTTTCTGATGGTCTTTCGAACTTCTTGTCTCCATCTCTACAGCGATGGGTTCATTGGGGTATTTAAATTTTTAGAAAAGATTAAATTTTTAGAGAAGTTCTCACACTGACCTTGCAAGCACCAGATCCTGTCCACTTGCATCTTCAATGTCCTTGTCCAGTCTCTCTATTACAGCCCCAGCAACATGTGACACATCATGAAAGTAGAATCCATGCCACATATGTGTTCTTACCTGTAATGAACCCACAGACTCATAACATGAGCTAGTAAAATGTGAGAGTGGATCTGTGATTGTCAATAGACTTGAAAATATTTTAGAATTAAATGAATTTTGGTAAGTATATTTCCATGAAATTATGTATAAACTTTTTCAAATATCATCTTGTTACCATATCTGCTCATTTGCATGAAAATCTAATAAACTGTGATTTCCCACTTCCATAAAACCTTAAGCAGTTTGTGTCCTATTGTAGCAGTGAAATATTTTAAATGCATGAAGAAATTTATTTATTTGGAAACAGCGATTTGATCATCTTTGGTAAACTGGAAATTCTGCAACTGCAAGACACTGTGCTGGTTTAAATAAACAGTTTAAATGAGATAAATTAGCATATGTATGAAAATATATTTGAAATAACAGAATAGGTAATTTGGGGAATCATCTAAACCTCTCCTAACTTCCTCTTCATGTACTTATCTTTTTGCTGCTCTTTGGCAAATATAGATTATGAATTTTTCTCATCAGAGGAAATATGCTGCATTTAATCTTGTATGTCTGACTTATTTCATTTATGCTACTATTTTCCCTTAGTTCATTGCAAAGGGAATTTTTCTGTTAATGTCTGTCTGGTTCTTCCTTGTAAGAGAGAACTTTTTCTTGTTGATGTCTTGTAACTTACATAACTACT